>JAUUDZ010437317.1:0-13332 GCA_032361705.1 Panulirus versicolor
GTGGGTGTGTGTGTGTGTTTGTGTGTGTGTGTGTGTCTGTGTGTGTGTGAATAAATGATTTTATCACATTCTTTAAATATGAACTTTTACTTCGAAAGCAATGTTGATCTTCAGTTATCAGTCTATCTTCCAAAAACAGCACTTCTGTTTCTGAGCATTGCTTCTCTCAATCTACCTAAAATAATTTAAAACGAGGGGTTCTATCTTTTTTTCTTTTAGGAGACTGGTGCTAAATACGCGAACCTCCTGGGAGGTGGAACAGAGAAGGGAGGAAGGAGATGTTGGAATGAAGGTGGTGGTAGTGAGAGTGTGTGCGAGGATGAAATAGAAGAAAAGTGAAAAAAGAAAAAAGATGACGGAGGGAGGTTGGAGGGAGCAAGGGTGAATAGTGCGGGAGGATAAATGGAAAAGGAACGGATGTGGAGAAATTTGTGAGGGTGAGCAGAGCAGGAAGGGTGGTGGAGGAGTGTTGGAAGGTGAGTGGAGGAGAAATGGACGTGGAGGAATGGACGAACGAAGAATGAGGGAGTTAAAGCGTTGGAGGGTTAGTGCCGGAGGGATGGGGGGGGTTGTGTGTGGGAGGGAGAGGGAGGTGGACGAGTGAGGGCGAAGCCGGAAGTAGGAGGGGCCTTAGGAGACGGGGAGGGGTCTGGCTGTACCTGGAGGAGTGGCTTGGGGAACCTGTCCAGCCAGAAGGATTACAAGGGCTGAGGTGGAGTGGGAGGTGGAGGGGGGGGGGGGTGGAAACTTATTCTTCTCCTTACCCCCTCCCCCATCCCTGTGCACGAGCGGGGAGACAGCCTCTGTGTTCTTACACACGCACACACATACACAACCCTCGACACTACTCCGACCAATTGGACCAACTTTTGCCTCTGAGTCACGAGGATGAGATCCCCCTGGCTTGGTACGTGCGTTCCTGTGATCTGTTGCATTTCTCTGGATCAGTGTATGTTACCAGGTCACTTTAGTTCTCTGTGCCTTTTCTTTTCTGTCTGAATTGTTCACTAATCTCTCTAGTCCGGCCTGTTCTCCATGGATGACTGTACATCATCTCTAGACCATTTTAAGATATCTCTACACCACAGTATTTTCCCTGGGACAATAAAACCTTTGATTATTGTATTTCACATCTAGAATACTGTGTTTCCCTGGATCATGATAGATCCTTTCTTAATTAATGCTTCTCCTCTCTGGACCACCGTATTTCTCCTCTCAGTGGATCAATGTATTATTCCTAGATCACCGTAACTGATCCACTGGTTACTGGACCACCATAAGTTTATCATGGATAACTTTTTACCCACGTGGATCTCTGCATCTACGTGGGTTAGTGCACCTCTATCCTGGAGAAGACATACTATAAACTGAATACATTATGTACTTGGTTTACCATGCAAACGTACTGTATACTACCACCAACTAACTGAACGTCATCTGGCAGTTTGGGAAGAAACAACGGCACCGTTTTCGCTACCGTCACCTCCTGCTACTCAAGACCTCTCGTCCCCAAGCTGGAAATCTACTCAACACCATATTTACATGGAGTCAGGAACGCTACTTTTTGTGAACATTTTAGGTAACATTATGTCTATATATAGAATGTTTGTTTGATACCCTCTCCCGTTTTCACTGCCACCTCCCACCACCCCCACGTCTATAAGCATTTTTTGTATATTTTCATCCTCTGGCGCATGGTCTATGAAATGACGCATGAGAAATTGATATCATTTGCACGATCTTTGACTGCTGTTTATTATAGCTTCTCATCAGTTTCGTTCCGCTAATTCATAAGTAACACGTCCGTTTATCTTACGTTTCATGCTAAAGAAATTCATGATCATTTGTAAGGAGTGACTGACTACTTAATGTATCACTTTTCACACTCTATGACCAAGTTCACCTCTGAGTGTAGCTCGACTTAAAATTGGAAAAAAAAAAGTGACCATCCACTGCACACCAAGCTGTAGTTACGTTGCAGCATAGAAGAGGGACGGGCATGCTTAGCTGTCCCCTATTAGAGTAAGCTGCTTTGTAGAATGTAATATCTTGATCACAAAAGTCCCATCATAATAGCATATAGTTACCAGACGATTGCAAGCCGTAGTTAACGTTCCTCTGGATATGGAAGAACATATCAAAAACAATATAGCATATGTAGATTGTTCTTCCATTGTACTATACTGAGAGTAATGGAAGAAAAAACTGAAGTGATACGTCCACTTGAATATATGTAATGCTATCTGTCTGTAAGCCTTAATTCTAACAACGTCAAAGTCGCAAAAAATAACAGATACTCGACTTGCAAATTTCAATGCCCTTCGTATTGCTCTTGACGGGCAGGCCTGGGATGATACCGTTTATGAAGACGATATGGATGTAGCTTGAAAAAGAATCAGTCATACGTTCAAATTATTGGAGGGAACATATGCGCCCATGCGTATAAGACGGTCTTCTTCCAAAATGAGGCCGAAGCGGTGGAGTGATGACATAAAGAAGGGCTTATTGTCTAACAGAAAAAGAAACACATAAAAAGCTTAAAGAGACAAAGAACCATCATGACAGAGTAAATTACGTAAATTTGCGTAGGATAACTGAGAAAACTATACTTCAAAGCAAATGCCGGTATGAGGCGTATCTTGCTGAAAATAGGAAGAAACCTAAAGAGTTTTATAGTTATTTAGAGAGTCATTATCCAATCAAGTGGGCCACTATATACAGAAAATGGTAACTTGATTCAAGAGAAGAAAGTCATGACAAAGATCTCTAACTATTTCTGTGCTTCTGCATTTACAAGTGAAGATACAACTTATATCGCGAATCCAGTTCCATTGCTAATAGAAGAAAACATTTTGAAACAAATTGAAATAACAGATAATAATATGCTATCAGCGCTAAATGAGATTAAATATAACAGCAGCCCCAGATGAATTTTATCTGGGAGTCTGATACATCGAAAATTGAGACAGTTAAACCACTGACTGCTCATCTGAAGAGAAAGTCACTTGCTACTGGAAATGTTCCAGAGAAAGAAAGTAGGAAATGTTCCAGAGAAAGAAAGGAAATTTTGCCAATGTAACAGTGACATTCAATAAAGTTAATAAGTCACTGACTGAATATCATCTTCTAATGAACTCCACGTCTGTAGTTGGTAAACTAATGGAAACCATCATCCACCACTTGAGAAACGATTCTCAGATGGCTTTAGATGATGTCGCTCATGTTTGGCAAATCTTCTTGATTTCTTTTATTAAAATTTGATACGTATAATGTCGTCTATTAAGACTTTCAAATGTATTCGCTATAGTTCCTCATCAAAGATTACTAACAAAAGTTAAGTCACAAGGTATAGATAGGGTTGATGGTTACGAAATTGGCTGTCTGGCTTATATAAGAAAGAGTAATGATTAATGGTCAAGCCTCAGAATAGTTAGATGTAACAAGTGGTGTGCCACAGGGATCAGTCTTGGGACCGGTTCTCTTTCTCATGTATCAATGATATTCATAATTGGTTTCACTGTAAGAGCTGTAGATTCGCAAATGAAATATTAAAGCGGGAAATAAATCTACGAAAGAAACTGAATGTCTATATCATCAAACTGGCATAGATAAAGTGATGGACGGCGCAAACATGTGGCATATCGGTAGTCAAAATGAAAAGACAAACTACATTATGACTTTTATTGAGCCACAAAAGATCAATACGTAAAAGGACTTGAGTGTAATAATCTCTGGTGACCTATAGCCAAGTAAGCAATGCACTGAAGCAGTAAGAAGAGGAAGCAAAATTCTTGGATTCGTGGGAGGGACTTTCAAATTTAAATGTCGGGAAATTATCCTCACTCTTTACAACTCACTGATGCGTCCTCATCTTGAATATCATGCTCAGTTTTGGTCACCGTACTTGAGGTAAGACTTATACAGAATGGAAAGAGTACAAGGGCGAGCTACCAAGATGGTCCCAGCCTGAAAAACAAATCCAATGAGAGTCGATTAAATGATTTGAAAAAATTCAGCTTCAGGCTTCAATAATCTCCATCTAACGAGCTACTTAAGGGTACAATTGTCTAGATTTTTATTCGTAACGATGTACGTGAACTCGTGAGCAAAAGTTTTACTTCGAATGAGGCGAAGTACCTTTTCTTCAACAGGATAGTTAGCACATGGAATTATTTACCAGTTACAGTAGTTGATAACAGTACCATAGATACATTTAAGCATATACTTGATAAGTGTTTCGCTTCAAATCCACCACTGACATTATTTGCATCTCCTTTTCTACAAGATAAGTCTACACGTCTTCGTCTACAAAAGCTCTGTGTCTTTCTACTCCTACTACAATAATCCCTAAATCTCTGCTCTCTTCTGCTATCACAAACAGCCTCATCATGATCCAATAGTCTGGTGCTGTTTGCATTCACTTATATTCAGTTATCACTAAACCAATGATCAGATGATAATGATAACATGGGACAAGCGAAAAATAACCTCGAGCATTGCCACAAGCAGAGTGATTAGCTTGCCTCATTACCGCGAAGGTTTCTTAATACAAATTCATCAGCAACTGACCATTTTTCAGATGTCTAAATTTTCACATACTAATGTTAATCCTAATTCTCAAGTTTACAGTGATGCACAAGAAGTTCAACTGTAAGCCTTACGTCAAGAGAATATGAGGCGAAATCTTCGCACATTACTGACAAGCAGTTTCCCTCCCTATCAATTTTATCTTTAATTAAAAGAAATAAAGATGAGAGGAGCACTAAATCAACAAAAAAAACATTTGTTAATAACAAACAGTGATATATACAGAATTTAATGCGTACGCTAGTAACATGATATAGGACAGCCTAGGACAGCTTATGAACATAAGTGAAGAATATTGGCATGTGTAATAATGGCTCTAGAAAGGAAGGATATAATAGAGTACTAAAAACAGCACACGTTCTTCAACGCTTCCGCCTGATGAAGAACGAACGCCCGGCATTACATCTGATTATTCTATATTTCTACTTGATTTTTAAGGTACCACACCCATAGATTTTGTTGAGTACATGACCATCACTAAGTTCCTATTATTCTCTCTCAATAGTCTTGTCTGCTTATCACAGTCAAGAGCCTTTGGCGTATATAAGAATAACAATAACTTGTTTGATGGGCTATCATGATTGAAATTTTTGTCCCCTTTGCCATGTACCCCTGACAGTAACTTAGGCGTCCTCCTTATGTGTAAATGAAAAATCGAAAACTCTTGACTTACAAGATAGAGTATGAGACAATACGTCGTCGAAACTATGTATTTATAATGAGTTAAGACCGATGTCTGCGTAACTGTTAAAGGACAAATATGTTCTGTGTGTATTTTGAATCATAAGTACAACAGCTCAATTTTTCTTCCGTCATCTGCATTCCCTCCCGGATCTTTGCATCATAAACAGACATTATTGATATGTTAGCAAGGCGTCTCCCGTTGTCATGCAAGCCTTATGGCGTCGTATCAGTGAGTGGCACAATCTCCACTATATATATAACTAACAATTTTCTGTCTCTATCACGAGGTTTGTTAGATGAAGGGTATTATCATGCAATCACATAAAATTTCCATCAGTCAAATTTCTCCTCTCATCTTTCGAGGAAATTGAAACGATCCTAGATCTGGTATTCTGAAACTCCTCCTTTTTCAAGACTGTATTTCATGGTGTGATGTTTTCTAGCTTGGTAGTCTGTAACCGTGTGTGACACAGCTTCCTGCAGCCCTAGTGCTGAGTAGTCGTCTCCTTGAAACAACGAAGTACACATATGAATTGGATTTTTATTGAGTTTCGTGTTACGTGGATGTTCGTTAGCATTCTTCTGGAGGATTGTTTTAAATCTGAATCTGAGATAGACTCCTTATGAGAGTTAGGAGGTTCTGGGGGTCCCTGAGACCAACGTTGATCATCTATGTAATAAGTAAAAGGTATCTAATGTTCAAGCCTCAGGGTGTGGTATACATCACTGCAGTCATGAGTGGGGGGAAACTGTTTGTCTCGTCGCCGTCATGCCGGCTGCCCGGGACCTTAACATATATTCTGGTCCATTCAGGGGGAGGCACAGGAACCACGGCACTGATGTCCCCTGGATGCACTTCACTCCTAAGCTGTCATGGTCATCTTACAAGTGAACTCCACGTCCAATCTGCCTTCATATGCAGGATTTATTTGCTCCCTCACCTGATCAGTTACCAGCACCATTTTACGTGCCAACCAGAATTCTCGACACCTTATAAGCTATGTAGCTTTGTCAGTATCTACTGAGGACTGATCTACTACTGCAATGTAGTTTTATCAATATCTACAGAGGACCGACCTACTACTGCTAGGTGGCTTTACCAATATCTACTGAAGACTGATCTTCAAGTATGTAAGAAATCCGTATATCACCGGCAGGTGCTCCTTACTCCTCAGACTTTAAGTAGACATTTGTTTCCACATTTTTTGCACTTCGATAAACCCAAGAGCCCATGTAAAACTCTAGCCTGTATACTTTAACACAGCTCTAAGCCCTATTATTACTGAAAAATTTATGATATTCATATCATTTCCTCATAAGTCTTCAAAATGATCTTGGATTTCTCTTTGCTTTCATTATTTTGCTCTCACTCCCAGCACCTTTTTCTTTTTTTCGCAAGTTTTGTTTTTATCTATGACGAGAAAAATATAGTTTCCGGCAACAATGATGACAGTAACAATATATTGCCCATGATCAGAGGGAGTGCTATGGTCAACTAAGTCCCCTAATCATGGGTAAAGTGACCTTAAGCTGCCTCTGGGGAAACGGAAAGGCTGCTCCCGCCTACGCTAGTTATTGCTGCTGGACGTCAACATAATTCAGCTGCAGAATAAGTCCTATGATCAGGTCGTCGTAATACATGGTGCTAGGACCAGGTAATTAGGCATGTGAAAGGTTGCACCAAGTCACTAAAAGAACAGGATAGTAGCGCTAGCTACTGAGGAACAATAAGCTGTAAACAGCAACTGCCCCTCTTAGTCCCGACCTAAATGGGTTAAAGTGGTGTCCAACGTCTATCTTACATCCTCCAGGATAGGTGCGTTGTTTTCTTTCTTGTTAGTCAAATAAGTTACTTGAGTAATCTCAGCACCTTCCCTCAACATTTACTACACACATATCCTAAACTATGTAATTTCCTGTCTCTACATTTTTCCTTACCCTGCCCCCTCGTTTCATCTTGCAACTAGATGATTCCAGCATGCATAACACTCCTAGTTCCATGCTTCCTGCAGTACTCAACAACCCTACCAGTATCTTCTGCCAACAAGATGGAGATCTCACGCAATAGTAAGAGCCTTCGCCAGTCCCCTTCACGCCCTAATAAACTGCTTCTCTACCGCTGATTTCGTCAACATCTGCTGTCTATCTACAACACTAACCTTTCCCTTCTAGGACACCATCCCATGACACACTGTAGGCTTTCGGGAGAGTGCGGCACCGAGAGCTAATCTACCTCCCCTGTTTTGGCTTGCCTCCCTCACTCTGTTCCTTTGTGTCTGTATCTCTCTTCCTGACCAAATTTTCAGTGTAACGGATGACGGCTCATCCTCTTCCTATTTCCCTATTAATAGCAAACTCCTTCAGGGCTCTGTCCTGTCTCCTACTCTCTTCCTCCGCTTCATCAACTCTATCCATTCTTCAACAAATAACCAAATCTGAACGACTTCTAATCGTCATGTAGCTAAGCCGCCGACTTCTTCAGAACAGCGGTCTGTGAAGTCAAGAGTTAGGTAGGATGCTTGAACTCACCTGGCCTGAAACATCTTTGATTCACTCCCACGTCTTGCTCATCTCACTTGTACCTCCCTCACATATGGAATTTCCCTGTTTATGTTCGTACCGTAACTCCTTCCCTCCTCCTCCTCCTCTTCCTTATCACTCTCTCACATTGTTCAATAACTGACTCACCTCAGATTCCCTCTCACCATCTCCTCCACTACCTCACATTTTGTTCACTTCCTTCTTCCTTCTCCTCATTTCATTTTATGCAACAGAAATGAATATGACGCCATTCTCTTGCTCTCAGACTTTCTGGTGTAGATCTGCGTGTTCGCCTCTGCCGCCATTTTCTTCTATTCTTTATCCATTTTTTTGTCTCTTTGGATAAACACCATCTTGGTGTAGCTGTCAGAGTTTATTCTCTCGTCGGGTTGTGATGCGTAGCCGTAGAGGGAGGCAAGGTGAGGGGTTAAGCTGGGAATGGAATTGCAATTGAAAAGTGGGTAGAAAAGGGGTTAAGTTGAAAGGGGTACGAGGTGAAAAGAACGAGAAAAATTTTACCAGAAGTGGCTATATAACTCATCGATCTTCTCATACTACTGAGAAAATGTGTGACATTAGCTGGTTACGTACCGAGACAGCATCTTGTTTCCACCATGTCTGGAAACTGAGCGTGGTGGCAGGCGGGCGGAGTGAGGAACGTCTTGTGGCGCCACACGCTTCCCCGCCCGCCATCTTGTCGTTTGGGGGCGCGTCTCCACCACCTGGGCGCCCTCTCTCCCTCCCCCCATAAACCCGTGACCTCTCCTCCTGACCTTTACCCTCAGCCACAGATACATCTCCGAAAAAATAGCGCCGTATACTTTCCCCGAGGCTCTCCTCCAGGCCTTCCGGTATTCTCTTGCTTTTTCATCGAGCAGTATTTGTCTGTCTCCACTATAGCCCCTCCCCTGCAGACGCAACACCGCGGAAGTTACCACACCTCCGACTGAAACACTGTGGTCGCCATTTATTGTTCTGGTTGTATCTACAACCCTGGGGCTTCTTTCCCAAACACACAGATATATAATAGAACACTATAGATGATGTACATGAGAAAAACTGCAAACGTATTTTAAGGATTTATATTTCATTAATGTGTGCACGTCCAGTAACGTGCTGTGTGGCAGCCAGTTTCTGGTAGATATGCCATTGTGGACACTTGCAGCTTATTGTGATCCAAGGGTCAAAGCACAGCACTCCCGGTCTATCCGAATGAAAATGAGCAGCTTTAACACTGATACAGAACACTCTTGTAGTACTAATTTCCACGTGAATCACATTCTACTAGAATGGTTAGTATTTCAGTTTCTCTGTTGCCACCTCATGGTTACTGAAGTAAGAGAGAGGAACCACCCACAATTATCCCAATAAACAGATGAAAACCATCACAGAGCAGGGATCCATTACGATCATGACTCGAACGACCACGACTGTATCTGTTTTCCAGAGAGGTACATACTCATAGCCACCATTACTCACAAGCACTGACTCAACCATCACCTCGATAGGGAACATTCACAACAACATTTTCCCTCAGGAACCATCCATCACAAACATTTTATTTCACTCACAGAGAACACTCGACAGTCCCTAAATAAAAACACACGACAACCACCGCGCCCTATTGGCTCTTGTTAAACCCGTAGGCATCTACCACAAACGTTAACCTTCAGCTGGTAACCACCACTACTGCATAGAAACAAAAGAAATGCTGCTTTTATATCATTCAGTTCTGCTACGGCTCTTTTCTTCATCTCCTTGCTTCTAAAGCCTTACAGTGGATATATGCTAAAAAGCCTACAAGGCAATGATGAGACATATTCATAACAAAAGTATCGAGAATAAATGATTCAAGCTCTAGAGAAGGAAAAAATCCGAGCATAAATCATTCATCAATTATACATCAAAGGGTTTTTAGAAAATTATACATCAAAGGGTTTTTAGAAATGTTGGTGCCAACAAAATTTGTACACATGCTGTATCTCGAGTAAATAATACTTTGATTAGATGATGTCCTCTGTTAAGCTAATTGTGTATTTCTGTAGCGCTACGATAGAAATTCGTAATCTGTGTCATTCACGTTACAGTTAGATGAGTGAAATATGCGAACATAATCTTCGTGAAATTAGAGACGGCACAGAAAAAAAAAAATATAATAATCATATTCAGTCATCTAAATAGCCAGTAACCTAACCACTCGCCAGTGATGATTTGTTGATATCAAGTATAACCAACGTTTGATAAACCACTTCTGCACGGGCATAATCTCAGGGATGTGTGTCGGCAACGTATGACGCAATACTACTTTCTTCCCTAGAGCTTCGTGCTTCCTGCATCGCTTCGTGTACACTATCCACCTTAGTCCAGAGGGCAGTAACCAGTAGCACCAGATGAGATGCTCACCACCATTGTGGGATTCCTATATACCACAGCAGAAAACCTCTTGGAATTATATAGATGAGAGTAATTCTAAAGTATGTTTGTCCTGTAGCGCGTCTTCAGGCTTCGAGACCACGAACCTGTCGTGCAGACAGCGCGCTTTCAAGGATATCAACCGGTGATGAGAGGACTTTTGTCTCAATTGGCAAGGGAGTCACTGAGCGCCGCGACAGGACGGTGAGGCAACCACAGTCTACAGAAAATCTCGCACCATCGACCGAATATCAGTTGTGAAAACGACAGAGCAACTATCAAGGTGTGACGTAAAGCTAATCAGTTCTACTCAACTACATTTACAGAACCTTCACATGAAAAAATGATGAAAATCAGATAAACAGGTAATCATCATCACCTAATTTGGTATCAGTCCATCCTGACTCAATATCATTCGTAACGTAGATGGTTTAAAGTTTTCCAAAACTTATATATATCCACTATAACCTAGGGAAAAAGATTTGCTGTATATGAATACGAAACAGATGAACCAAAAGATGGGCTGACTTTATCATTTGGTTACAGTCATCACATAATGCAATAGAATAACTAGAGAGAGGAACAACATGCAACGTTGCCCTGCCAACAGACTTATCAGTTTCTGTAAGATCTAGACCGAATACCAGATGACCGTCATGCCGAGGTATGATCAATGAGTTTCCTATGCTACACCTGACTCATCCAGTCAGTTCTCACTATAATTCTTTTAACGGAAAGGATGAATATTAATGTACGAGTAGTACAGATATTTCAGAGAGATTAGAGAAGAGGAATCGTCAATCACGTTCAAAATGACCAGACGTTCCGCGTGGAAAGACAACAGCAAGACCACTGAGGGTTTGAGGATCCACCATGATGTATGTCTGGCATGTTCTCTCGTAGTTGCCTTCGTTGAAATCCATACAAGTTAAGGTAATGACGCTGAAAAGGTACAATCTTAACTAAGTGTCCAGGAAAGGAGATTCCTTCATTATCAGAATAGACACAACTCATAGCTTTTTGACTGGGTTTGATTTTTTTTTTATTAGTTAACTAGAGATAACAAGAGAGAGAAAGAGAAAGAAAGCATTACCAAAATGCTTTTTCTGAATGCCTGCCATGCATGCGCTAATCTGATAATTTCATGCAGCGACTACCAACTAAGAAGACAGGCCGAAGAAACCTTTCAGAATGAGATGCTGAGTCGTACTCAACCCTTCATTTTTCACAGATATCTGGCAATGCGTCATGATACACCTGATAAGTGCCAAGAGCAAGAAGCGATCAAGCATTCTCTAAGTCAATGGGCCATTTTACCTCGGTAACTGGCAAATAAGATCGAACCCAGTGCTATCCTTTGTACCATTACATGCCTAGCGGAAAAGAAGAACTTAGAAGACTATATTGTTCATGTCATGTTCATTTCATACAGCAACTGCCTTAATGAGCTGATATGAGACCTCAGATACATATTCTAGGTTGTTTAGTTCAATCAAAAGTTTTGGAAGCATGAAGAAACGAAAACCATTACCGACATTTCATGTGACTTATAATACTTAATTACTTCAGTGGCAAGAATAGTGTAAGATGGTTTTAAAACAGTAAAGAAAAAAAAGAGAGAGTCTGAAGTGATAAGCTTCTGTGTTGCGCTGTGGCCTGGCACGTATCGTTAGAACTGGGTGGTTCAAATCATTCTGAACGAAACTTTGTACCCGTATGTCTGAAACATGAGTGGTTGATGAATAACACCAATGACGGGAAGAACAGTAGGCAGGCACCACTCATGGCCATCCGTGCCTACACCAGAAACTCTGATTGGCTGCGGGTTTTATGCTGAAAGTTGAAATCATTCTCGATATTCTTTTCCATTAATGGCAAGAAAGAGAAATTGCTTATTTTGTACCTCATACGCCAAGATAGATTCCATGGATATCACTCACTGTCTAAACCCATCATGAGTGGCAGGACATATGAATCATAGATAAATTCTCCATAAAGATGTAATTTCCCGTGTTCATACGACAGCATATGAGAGGAGGAGAAGTCTCTGTTTGACAGCAAAGTCGCTGAACCATTTTGTGGTTGGCTGCAGCCCCAGACCGAGGACCAATGAAAGCTGTGCTTCGTGACCGCAACCCAAGGCCTCTGACGGACAAACCATAATTTGGTTACCGGGATGACATTAAGTCTTTTATGATCATATAATGCTTCGCTATTGTGCCACGGCATTGGAAAGAGAATTTCTACAACGTAAGATGGCAGTAGTTTCCAGGTGATTAAGGACCAGTTAGGATGCAAGGACCGCAACAGGAACAAGTTAACCACCGTCAGCAACACTGAGGCGCCTCCAAACCTTCTGAGAATCAGTGTTACCTCGACCCACCTCCCGCTCTGCTGTGACTCAGTGGTAACCAACACACGCTTCTGGAAACTTGGCTCTCCATACCTTTATTTTCTTCCCATTTCCCACAGTAAACTGGAAGCTAGCAGTAATTCTTGTATGAAATTCATTTATGGTTTATCGTGGAACTACAGTTATAATTTCCTGAAAATACCGCTGGAATCAGAATTATTTTGTTTTCATTCATCACCTTTGTTCGTGTAGGCGGTAATGCTATGAACTCGATTTACTTAAAACTCTCCATGTTTAGACGCTGTGTAGCGAACATGAGTAACAGGAATGATTTAAAGCAACACAAGACAGATCAGGTAATTCAATACGTTAATGCATATGGCAGCCATTAGGCAGAATTGAGAAATGACGTTAAGTTTGATCCTTACAAATCTTACGCCGGTATGCGTAGTCCTGAGCATATTCTATAGAGGTGCTCTACATTTCTTGGATTTACATGAGCACACAAAATGTGCAGAAACATACTTTATATCTTTCAGAGCATCGTCGACACACGCTATCTATGTCAGAGATAAGGTAACGAATTCATGGCTCTAGTTTGTGGGTTGGTTGGTTGGAGTAGTGGAAGTTCAGACCATCTGACCTCACCTCCCACAGCCGCCACTGGTTTTCCATCACTCGACAACTTCCCTCTCGTTATCACTGTCTTAATCAACTCCTTATAATGTGGTATCTCCATTTTCTCCTCTGTTTAC
>JAUUDZ010437350.1:0-13331 GCA_032361705.1 Panulirus versicolor
CTCTCTCTCTCTCTCTCTCTCTCTCTCTCTCTCTCTCTCTCTCTCTCTCTCTCTCTCTCTCTCTCTCTCATTCGACAAGTCAGTATAACCCATAACCCTCAACACAAGTAGTGGCTTTCACATAACATGATGGAGACAGATGCCATACATTATACGTACACAATTTGAAACAACACCTGCATGGTATCTCGTGGATGCCTGTACTGACAAGACCTCTGTAGGAGTCCTGCCACAAGGTCTGCTGGTCATGTAACTCTTCAGGAATACTGCCATAAAGCCTGCTGGTCCTGGACCCTTCAAAACAACATGAGTCGTGATAATCAATACATCATTTTTAACACAATTAATTATTCACTTGTGTCCAGAGTATAATAATAATGTGAAAATTGCTTGACAGTTTGGTACAAGTGAGAACTGAGACATTAGTATGTAGAAAACGTACAAAAGTGCTATTGAAAACCAGTCCTATGAAAGTCAAAATAACTTCAGAGTGATTTTATACAAAAATAAATACTATACAACTCATGCAGAACAACAGACAGCTTGAAGACCCCATGGGGCTTTTCGTAAGTCTTGGAATGTTATATAAATCACTTTCTGATCTTTATGGCCAGTTGGAATACATTTGTTGATATATTTGCATAATCTAACCCATCTAGATGCATAGTAATTCTCAGAGTGATGTGTACAGATTCGTTGCATATTCTTCTTTCCTTTATGTTCAGTATGAATTGTCTCGAAAAAATATGGATCTGAGACGAGCAGTGAATTCTTCTTGGCGTAGTCTGAAATTTGTTCGTTTATGAGAGTATATAGTTTTTATATAGATAAATATACATACATATACATACATATTCTTCAATTTGTTAACAGTTCAGCTGACAGTTAACAAAAAACGTTTATATGAAAACTAATCGTAAATCATAATAGTCTCCTGTCTTCTGTTCGTTCGTTCATGTTCATTAGTTCATTTATAATTTCTACGAATAACTAATTTTCCTCTTTCAATAGAACTTATTGTCTATTGTCTCCATAACTTTTTGCGTAACGTTGTCATACCAAATCACAAGTTTTACTACGAACTCATACAAATGTTCTCAGAACCCTGCAAGGGATTCTACATCTAAACTCATCAATTGCAGACCTGACGACAGATGATGAGGTGATAACTACACACTCTGTAATATGGTCTGAGCTGGGAACACGTCCCTGCCATACTCATGCAAATATTATACGGTTTAGCTTGAATACAAACTGCTGTAGGTGCGCCGTTGAGCAGCGAGTGGTCCTGCAACACGATGAGATACGAAGAAAAAAAAAATGGCTATCGCCACTCTGTGGTTGATATAGACCTTCTATATAACACTGAACTGGGCATAGCGACTAAACATCTCCCGTGTTTAGAACACCTTCTGTATCATCTATGTCCTATATGATGTACACGAAGAGTACTGTCACCTTTGGCGGGAGTGTGAGTGGGTCTTTCCTGTAGTTGCTACGGAACCCGTATGTCCACACCACTGCTGGCTGCGGCTGCCCTCCCCTCTGGGTGTACTCTACCTTCCTTACAGCAGACATTACTTACGATACACAGGTCTCAGGTCCTTAGATCGTCTCATTTTTGAACTAACTTTCATTTCTAATTAAAATTTTTTGTATATATATATTCTTTATATCATGTAAGTCAACCTTTATGGTTTCGTATTAATCTTAGGACTTTACACTCCCCATCAGTAGGCGTCACCTCGCCACCAACTGACAATGATTTTGTATTCGACTGAGGCGCAGACGACCGAGTATGTCTCCTTCCTGCCCTCCTGCTGTGAAGGCCAGCCACTAATAGTCCAAGTGCAGGACCCAGCCAATGATGGGCCGAACACTAGGCCTAAACACTATTGGACACAATTATTAACTACATGTGGACCAAACGTTCGGCCCAGATAGTACAGGACCAAACACACACACACACACACACGCACACACGTATATATGATTCATGACCCCAACTGCTTGCACGACATAACTCGCCATTCCCCACAGGGATACCGCAGGTGGCTCAACTTTAGCATGCAGATGGAATGGCCTCTACGGATCTCCTACCAACAGATCCTACACGACTGTACCCTTACAAACCAGGGACGTCAGTCCTCTCAAAAGTGACCACAGTGACACTCTTATCCTCATATCTTCTGTTCTCAACTGTGAAGTGTAGAAACATATCTAAAGGTGTATTGTTGTACGCATGTTGGTAATAGGTACTTTGAGAGTGTGTTCCATCTCCTAAACTTCAGTCGATTAAACAGTTGTAAGAAAAGGCAGAGAACAAGGGAACTGCGCGTCCTATATTGTCTTTAAAAACATTCCGAAATTCCTAAAGGAAAAGAGGCTTAACAGAATACACTTCAAGAAAGACGAATTAAATTTGAATGTAGAATAAATACTATCTTCTTAAGACTCCAGCTTCGTCTGCAGTATACAGCTCTTACCCAACACTAAGGCCTCAGCATATTCAGTATTCACTCGCCGCTATTAAATTTTTCTCTGTTGTTGATGCAATGAGTAGAAAAACCTGTGTGATGTGGTTGGTAATGATCCAAGTTGAGAATGAATACGTGGTTGACGGAGCGTTTAGTCAAATTGGCTGAATGAATGATTGGGTCATTGGCTAAGTGGTTGAATATGTGTTGGGTTAGAGGCTAGATGGGTGAGTGGCTGCCTGTATTTGTGGATAAGAGGATGAGTGTCCAAGAAGGCTTGTAGACTAATGGACGGGCTAGGTTAACAAATTGAGGGATAGTGAGTGAAAAGGTGAATAACCTACCACTTGCTGGAATGACAGTGTAGATGACTAGCCTTGTGAGCATTAACAAAGTGGGTTTTTTCCTTGGTGACAGGAGGACCACATAGCGTGGAAGCTGGCAGGCTGGTAAGTTGGTGAGGAACTGAACGTGGGTAAGAGATGAGAATGAGAAAGTCAGCACTTGTAGGTCAAGCAGGTCAGGCCACAACTCTCCTCAGGTCATACTGCCTGGCAGTTCACTTTGGCCCTCGCTTTCTGGGCATGACTCCGTCAGCAAACTCTATATTCTGAGCACGACTCAACCATCAGACTGTATCAGCAGACTGTATCAGTAGACTGTATCAGCAGACTATGTAAACAAAACTTCATTCGAGTCTTCCTGGAGGTATACTAGTGTATTTTTGACCCTCTGACCTTTACTTCGCTCAACTCTGGTCTTGAATATCAAGGTCATTCCATTCATGATATGACAAAGACTCGTTTTAAGGAAGACAAGGATGTTCGTGTGGTTGCTTTCGCGTCTGTATCTTCATTCCTCTGTACCACTAGTCTCTGATGACTCCAGTCACCTCATTAACACCGACTACGAGAGCCTGTGGGCGCTGCTGCTGCTGCTGGTCCGCTCTCACACATTTAGTGTCACTCGTACACACGACTCTCCACTCACAGCTTGGCCAGGTGGTCAGTGGGATGAGTAGCTCGGAGGATGAGTGACAAGGAGGCTAAGTGAGTGTGTGAAAGACTGAGCAGGGGGATGAGTGAGATGGTTCATGAATGAGGAGCCAGTGGGTAAGGGGTAACTGGCCGAATGGATGAGTCACGGGGGAAATAACTAAATGACTTGATTACATGGATAGATTCATGGGTAGGTGAGTAAGGTCATGGATGAGTGGCCATGTGGGAGTTGCTATCTTCTTTGTCGGTGAGTCAGTGGCCAATGGTTGTGGTGATGAGTCTCTCGTCGTGAGGAGTGGGTGAGTGAATGGCTCTGGGTGGGTGAGTAGTCCACCTTGGGAGAGATAGGATGGAGTACGTCCCTCCCCCCTCCAACGTCACCCCCCTCGGCCGTGTTCGTGAGAGGGAGGGGGAGGGGAAAAGGGGGTTGGGTGGGTAGGAGGTGACGTATGAATGGATGACTATGCAAATCCGGCATGAATGAAATAGTGGGATGGTGCACGCGTGTGTGTGTGTGTGTGTGTGTGTGTGTGTGTGCGGAGGAGCCCCAGTGTACATGGTGAACTAAACGAGATATCTTATAGGTCTGGTTCACATGTGGTCTCTCTAGTGTAACTTGGCTACTTGGAAAGATCACTTGTCTCTGGCAATGTTTGCAAGACGAGGCAGTTATACAAGTAATGATGACATACCAGGCTTGTTCACACTGGCAGTCTTAGTGTAGTTCTCAGATCTCTTCTCATAACCCCTGACTTTCCTGAGTTATATTCTGGGGTTCGTCTTAATCTTAATAACCATTATATTAACTTTATAATCTTCTCCCACAACATTAGATAGATTAGTCGATTTTTTCCTCAAAATCACAATTGTATTATTTTCTTCTTATGCCAAATCATTTACCTCATTCTTTACACACAGCTGTTGTCGAGTGGTTCACATTACCTAGTTCTCATCACACAGGTTCCTGTAGCTTGGGTGCTGTCTGTACTGGTCGTCTTAATGTCTCGATGCTGGTTGTGTCACACCTCTCTAGTATACGAGAGAGAGAGAGAGAGAGAGAGAGAGAGAGAGAGAGAGGCATTGAACGAGGTCGTCCTTCGAGAGGGAAGTCATGTTTACCTCTATATTTGGGAGGCGTGGCCACTTCCATAGTGTGAGGGTCTGCTGTTCGGCGTCCTGTGGTGTGAGGGTCTGCTTGACGGCGTCTTGTGCTATGAGGGTGTGCTGCACGGCGTTCCTGGGTCAGGTACAGCGTGACCAACCAGTGGACGAGGCTTAATTATACGTTGCTGGTCTGTGTGCACGGTGCGGTGCGTTCCCTTGTCCCTCGCTCATGTTGAGCTGTTCCCCACACCTCCCTCTGACCAGCTCCACAAGACGAGTTTCACCAGGCCTTTGTGGACCATGGCCTGCAGGGGAGAAAAATCGTGTTAATTTATATTAACCTTCCTTGACCTCACACGCCTGAAGTCTCAAGGTGGACATGAGTAGTTTTTGCAGGCGTTCGCCACCACATTTGGTGTTGGTAATACCTCGAGTGTGTGTGTGTGTGTGTGTGTGTGTGTGTCGCGAGCTTGTAATATCAGCGGTACTTCATCATGCAGTACAGGTCATACACAGATATGATTTTTGGAAATCATAGGAAGACCTCCCAAGATAGAAGGTTATTACTGCTGTATGTTATCCATACGACGAACTGTCTCGTCGTACAAGTCTCTCACCATCTCGCGGTCCTCACTGGAGAGGCAGCTCAGAGGGTGACAATGGCCGCGTCGGCAGGGCGGACAGATCGTTCGTCTGGCCACTTCCTGCGTCACCCGTGACCACATAATCCCTCTCAAGCCTCTTGACTCCCTCATCTATAGGGCGACGGAGGTCACGCCGAGGGATGCCGACCCTCCAGCAGGCCCAGAGGCCCTTCACCGCCCCAACCCCCGGTAACCTGACTCCGCCTGCGGCCCTCGCTGCTTCCGACGGAGGGGGAGGATTTGCTGGCGACGCTTCTCCAGCAGCCAAGACTCAAAATGGCGGGAGACCACAGGTCGTCATGATTGGAGGCCAGGGGTGAACACGGTTAGAGGCCACAGGTCGCCCTAGTTAGGGGTCATACTTGAAAGCAGAATAATGCAAGGAAGAAAATACGAAGGTGTTCTGAGCTTAAGAGTATGTGCCGAATTTTAAAGCTGAGTCCACAAGAAGCCTTCATTACCTAATATTCCAGCTCTTCTACATGTTTGTGAATGTATAGTTACCCAAAGGTGAGAACACTTACATGATAAGAGCATCTGAGACACATGATGTAGAGAATAAGAAACACAATCAAGGTCTGAGAATGATGTGTCATATATTGCGGAACTACAGAAAAGAATACATTTGACGGTTAAGTCATGTACAGCGTATTAGAGATAAGAACTAACTTAAGATTTATGATGGGACGGTTGAAGGCAAAACGAGGAAGAGATAACAGAGATGGATGGAGTCAGCGATGGGTTGTTAAGGTCTATGGTGTGGAGAAAATCATATAATACCATCGCGTGTTGAGGAAATCCTTCGTGATAGAGGAAAGGTGAATGGAGAAGCAAGCCGCCGTACTCAACTCAACCTGATGTTGAGAGGAAGAAGATTTGAAACGCTCTACTTAGCGTGGAAAACTAAGTTTGCTGTCACTCTCTACGTACACATTCCACATGGTAAACAACGGGATCAGATGATGAGGCCTAGTAGGCTCAGACACTCCCTAATAATATAGGTTTTAAAGGTTCAGGTAATACAATAGAATTGATCATTGCTTCTTGGTGTTAATGGTCGCGAGTAAAGCTAAAAAACATATTCTAGTTGGCCTGATACACGATATGTATAGTTGGCTGAATATTTCCTCATCCTTATACAAATATACTATTCACTATTCTGATGTTCCCCAGAAGGCAGTTTGTCTTCCCTGCTAGTCTACTGAAGTGGGACACTGGCGACAGGTTAGGGACGATGTCCACTCCCAAGTACGTGTCACAGTCCTCTCTCTCTCTCTCTCTCTCTCTCTCTCTCTCTCTCTCTCTCTCTCTCTCTCTTTCTCACCTCCTACCCTCACACAAGCACACAAATCATGTTTGTAACAATGTAGCAGACGTGAGGAGAATGCTGAACACATATCTCTAAGGAAGCTATACATGTAGGAGCGAGGAGACGAGGCCTTTCCCAGCCTTTATGTTGGTAGTGATCATACATCACACACGACGCCCCTTTACCGCCCCGCATCGACCGGACTCAACGATAAGTTATGTCTCCATATATAACGTCCCTCAGAACTGTCCTTATATGCAGACAGCGCCTTACGATCTGAGAATTATGGCAGCCTTATTAACGTGTTGGCTTGTGAGTACCGCCATTGTGATCCCTGGGTCATGGAGACCTTCTTAAATGAGGAGGACGTAAGGATCTTCATCTTCGCCTTTAACAGTTTTGTGATGAAGTATGTAACAGCCGGAGAAGCAGCGTTTGCAACGTTGCAGCGAGGTCTGTAACAAGGCAGGAACGCTAATACTGGGTCAATAACATTGCGGTTTGTCACTGATATATGAAGGCTTCACCCTGTGGCACATCACCCGCCTCCAGACCGCAGTACTCGTCATGATTTTCTGTACGATGAATTTTCTTAAAGTTGAGTAGATTTACCTGAACAATTTGTATTCGATCATTTACGCCAAGAATCAATACCCTTATTTATCAGCACACCTTTGATAACAGACGACGATCTAACAAGAAAAGGATCTTAATAATTGTGACCTCAAAAGCTAGCGGCGCTGCGACTTCTAAACGGAACACTGGATCCCCTCCGTCTCCAGCACCAGTCCATCTCCTGTCGCTGCCCCCTACCACCGTCCCAGTAGACAGGCTTTCACTCCTCTTTAGAATCCATGTTACCATCTCACAAGAAAAAGAAATTTACCCATGAA
This sequence comes from Panulirus versicolor, assembly GCA_032361705.1. Lineage (NCBI taxonomy): Eukaryota > Metazoa > Arthropoda > Malacostraca > Decapoda > Palinuridae > Panulirus > Panulirus versicolor. Next base: position 7,426 of record JAUUDZ010437350.1, read on the forward strand.
ATATATCCATGTTAACCCTGTTAAGACATGACGTTACAGTTTGCATAACGCTATATCAGTATGTATGACGCCGTTCCAGTATCGAAGAAAAAATTGTCACTGGATAAGAGGCATCATGACCCGCCTTCTGTACACATGAACACCAAAAATATATGAGTCAGACCTTCATCATCGTATGAGTCAAACCTTCATCATCGTATGTGTCCAAACGACAATTGTGTGACTTCCTGACTACGTATGAGGAAACTCTGGAAAGCTCTAGCTACTGACTAGTCGACTGCGAAACGAGATGGCAGGAAGAAGTGTCTCGGGAACTTGCTTGCAGTGGATTTGGAATTGGTGGCTTCTTGGCAGAAAGGCAAACATATCAAAACTCTTGATAATGATAACAGTTCCGGCGTTGTTTTTCTATCAAGTCAGTTTTAATATTGCCAGATATCGAGAGGGAAGGACAGTATTCAGAGCCACCAAAGTGACCGACCCTCCGCCGCTGTTTCCACCAGTGACGATCTGTTACTGGCCGAATTTCAACCCTTTGCTGCTGGCTGATCTTGGCCTCAACGTAAGTTCTGCTTCTGCTGAACAACTTGGAAACGATATAATCAATTTGACTGGTATTGACAGGCAGTTAACAGGGCAGCAGCTGGTGGAGAAAGCAGCGTGGCGTGTGGAGGACTTGGTAGAGGAAGTAGAAGTGGGGGACCTTCACGAGTCGTACAACACCAACAACGTTGCCTCGTCATTATGGCGTCGATCATATACGCCTCTGGGACCCTGCATGACGTTGACTGCGCCTCCTTTGGCCAGTCAACACAGCCCCAACCTGACCATCAAGTTACGTCCACGTCCCAAGGGCCTAGAGCCGTGCAGGTGGGTGAAGGATGGGCGTGGGGTGCAGTATGAAGGACCCGAGGACTGTCCCTCCGTACATCGATACTGCAACACCTCCTGCGTCTGGGAACAGTTCCTCCTCGACAGTACATATTTTTCATTTTCCTTCTTGTCATCCACATCAACATTTTTGAAAATATTTGGATCACAAATTGAGTCACGGATCTCAAGATGTGTCGGCACTACAGGCAGTGTATTTGTGGAAACCTACAGAATTATTTCATTGGCCCGAGAAGAACCTGACATGGGGCCTGAGGCATGTAACCATGCTTGCCTTGTAAATCCGGGAGAAAAGAAACACAACTGCAAAGCTATGATTAATGATAATATAGAGAACCCTCTGAGTGACTTGTGTGTTACAGGCAACCAAGGATATTCGATTGCAAAACATTACTTTCACGTGAGTGATGTAGCTTCATCATGTCTTAACAAGTGCAGACCAAGAACGAATGAGCTGCGCTGGAAATGCAGCTCTGGTGTGTCTACTTCACCTCCGGAGGAGGTTATTATCTTGCAACTTGCAAAATCAACTCTTGTGTTGAAGGAAGAAGAAATCTACCCACTGAGCCAATTCCTGGTTGATGTTGGTGGTAGTTTGGGTCTGTTTCTCGGGGTATCCCTGCTGGACATCTGGATGATTTTCTTAGGTTTCTCAAGCGGACTGCTCGAGCAGCTCACGAAGTTCGTATCGACTCATGGCAGAAATCACTTGTTATCAGGGATCATGACGAGAGACGGTATTAAACTCACTCGTTTATCTGGCGTGATTCTGGTGTCCATGATGACCTGTGTACATTTCATGTACGTTGTGAAGATGCATATTCAGCAGTCTAAAGTGACCACAGTAAGACTAACATCGTCCAACCAAGAGACACAATACCCCGGGCAAAATCTTACCGTAGAGACCTTGCTGATAGGAAGGCTTGCCAGTCGCACCCTTGGGTGTCGGGATCCATCGCTCTCTGCAGACGAAGACTGTGTGACACACTGTGTCATGCGACAGACCTCTGTGGAGTCTTTGCCAACCATGAATGTCCAGGACCTTCCTTTTTGTACACAAAATCAACTGACTCTGCCACATATCAAGTTTGTCATGCCAAAAAATTACATTCAACAGTTCACCAACAGAGAAAAACCTAGAGACTGTTCTTGTGGGAGGTTCAGTGTTCAACACAAGAACCAAGGCATCCATTATACCATACAGGAGGATCATCATCAGTTCTCTAGTGTTCTTTTCAGCAGTCTGGGAGGCCTTTTGGGTCTGTATCTAGGAATTTCCCTACTGAACATCCCTGTTCTTCTGAAAAACATTCGACTGGAATTCGTAAACAAATTCAGGACTTGGTTTCTTTTCACATTCAAGGTGGGATACTTCATCTTAGTGACGTTTGTGTGCATGATACTGTGCCTTCTGCAGATACAAACATTCCTGTTCAGTCATCCCGTCTACACGACTAAATCCAGCAGAGCTCTGGAAGTCCAGGACCTGCCGGCTGTCACTGGGTGCGCCTGGCCGCCTCTCAACATCCGACGGCTGCTGGAGACTGCAGGGCTGGGCACGGCTTACCACCGGCTGACTCACCTGGATCCCGAGGAGAGGCAGGACGCCATCATCCAACTCCTCCAGGAGCTGCCCCAGGCTCCCAACAACACCGACCCGGAACACCTCTGGTCTACTAGTGCCTGGAACAAAACCGAAATATTTATGGATGTTTACTTGGACACCAAGCGTAACACCCGTGCGTGCAGCAATTGTTACAAAGAATTGAATACAATTATGAACACTTGTATTGTATATCGACCTGACTTTACCATTGATGGTCCACTCGAAGACGTACAGTATAATCTAATCTGGAATGTAGATAAGACAGCTATGGAACAGGTTGAATTCCTCTGGTCTTTTATACAAACTCAGGGTGATGCTCATCTTATGGAACCTTCATCGTTCGTCATAAATGACACAACACATGTTGAAGTATCGGAGGTATCCAGGTGGGAAAGCCTGGAGAGGTCAGATGTTGGTCGTGGTGAGTGTGTGTCCCGTTGTCTGGACGCCTCACTGGCGGATCACCTGGGATGTCGACTTCCATGGGTAAGATGGCGTCAGGACCTGCAAGTCTGCAACATAACCCAATTCGCCAGTTTCCTCACTGATCTCTGTCGTCTGAGATCACAATCACAACACATCTACAGTTATTTCATAGGTGAAAACACAACCTCAAAATGCTATTTTGGCTGCAGTCGCAAAAGCCAAACATTCTATAAGTATAAAGTTAAGGGCAGAGAAGAGAGAGTGTCAACAAGTGTATCTTTCGGTGCAAGAGTCATCAAGGTCCAAGCCAGGAGGATCAGGATGGACATGATCTACTCTCTTAAAACTGGTGTGTACGAGAGCGTGAGGGTGCTGGACGGCTACCCTCTGTCGCAGCTGGTGAGTGAGCTCGGGGGTATTGTGGGCATGACTCTTGGGACCTCCCTGCTCTCATTCCTGCTGACCATCGTCGCCAAAACTTTTCAGCTTAAGCAGCAGCAGTAGCAGGTCACATCTCAGCCAAAACACAAGCAGTTAGTCATGATGGCTGTGGGTTATGGCCACAGTTGCCAGACAAGGACACAGCCTCCTCCAGTTGAATACCACAGACGTCATTAACAAGACTAAGTTAAATGATCCACACAACCTATATGTATATATATGTATATAATAACAGAAGTCGCGAGTGTGTTTAACAAATGAAGATGTAAACAATTTTCTTTGTCTTACAGATATACACTGATACTAGTAGTTATTTACAGTAAATAAAGAATCAGGAGGAAGTATGTCATCCCGCATTGAAGCAAGTCTTCCTCGTCTTGTTAACATGTTCCTTGCATTTGTAAACAAACAAATAGTGCTGGAAAGTATCATGGACACAGTCTTCAACCGAATGCTGTGTAAAAGCTGGGTCGTATATCTTACCAGATATTATCCCGTTGACCTTATATCTAACACAGACCAGTTCTGGCATTCGACCTGACACAGGTTGTTAACCTTGTTTGCCTATGAAAATGTAATTTAATTTTATGAATACATTAATTTTGGAAAATATGATTTGTAGCACATCCTTCTTATAAGGTGCGTCTGGACACAGCTACGAACTAAAGGGTATCATGTCAAGTGGCTGATCTACAAAATGGCAAACTTCAGCAGTACAAGTTGTCTCTGACGCTCTGCCCTTGACCTTAATGTCGACTTTCCAACACACCAAGTTTGCAAGACCTGGGACGGTTAGGTTTCTCCGGATGGCACGGCCAGTAGCAGTTCTTGGAACTCCGCGCACCTCAGACGAATGACTAACGGAATCACAAGAAATTTTATGCAAGCTTTGTACAAAGGTATGAAAGACCCGTATGTTACGTGGGGATCAATACGACTATTCAGAGCCAAAAAATATTCTGTGTTCTGTCTTATGTCGACAAAAGATTCTGTGAATTATATGTTATTGGAAATAAAATATTCAGGAGGCATTATCAAGGCCATCTTGTCCAAATGTATGTATAATGAAGGTTCTTGACAGGATCGGAGTACCAGGACCGATACGTTCAAGGTTTGGGATACATGATTCATTAACTACCAAAGTGAAGAATATTCTCGTTGTTTGTGATGTAAGTTTAAAGATAAAGACACGGAGCAGCGACGATACTGACTGATGATGTTTGACGGTGAAGTAAAGTCTCCCTTACTGAAGCTTTCTCAGCCAGAATCCACCTCGTTAGCTTGATACATCGGGAAATGATTTATGGTTTACCCAACGATGATCCCGGGAGAGACGATGCCTTTTATTCTTTCATTTACCTTCCTTACCGACCTGCAACAGATCGTCAGACATTCAGAACACTTCCTGACCATCACTACCACTCCCAGCACACTTTTTCTCTTTTTCTTTTCTTTCCTTTTGAACTTTCTCAGTACAGTCACACTATTTCTGCTCAATCGAAGTCCTCTTATACTCCAAACTTATGTTTCTCGAAAGAACTAAATAGGATTATGTATTGTCATTATAATTTTTTGCTACATACTCCTAAAAAAGTTCTTAGAACGAAATCTTCGTTCTTATGGTTATACCATAATGTTTTTCTTAACGTGCCTGTGTAGGAAGAAATTTCTGATGAAGTAATGAGCGGAACATGTCGAGAAAATATGATAAATTGTTGACAAATATTTCGGCTGAGTGCTTTACCATCCCATAAAGTTAATGGGACTTTTTCTGTGTTATGAGCCATGACAAGAGTCAGCATTAGACTCAATTAGATCACAAGATTATATAGACAGCTTCTGATACATGACCTTGATACAGTATTGAGAAGTACGAGTATATTTATGTGTGTGTTCATGTATCAAGGACCTTGGACATTAGTGCTCGCCTTCTCCGCCTGCTGACATTAGTGCTCGCCTTCTCCGCCTGCTGACTCCTGGAAGAAAATGTCACATAACTCAGAATTATAGCCGACGGAAGGATCGATCTGCTGAAGTCTTTCCTCGGAAATCAGTGTGACGTTGGGGTATATATGGAGGAGTACAGAGGACGCGGGCTGTTTGCCGCCCAACTCCCCTCAAAGATGGCCAAAAAATTAGTGCCAGGTACTTCCTTGTGCTACAGTTGGAAGTGGTGGCTGAAACACAACAAAGCAAAACTCTCAAGAAACATTATTAGGACGTTGGTCCTGGTGATGTTCTTGTATCAGATCAGCTTTAATATTGCCAGATATCGAGAGGGAAGGACAAGATTCAGAGCCACAAAGGTGACCGATCCTCCGCCTCTTTTTCCACCAGTGAAGATCTGTTCTTTGTCGTACTTTAACCCTTTGCGACTGGCCGATCTTGGCCTCAATATAACATCTACCTCTGCTGAAGAAATTGAAAACAGTTTTTTCAATTTGATTGGTATTGACAGGCAGTTAACAGGGCAGCAGCTGGTGGAGAAAGCAGCGTGGCGTGTGGAGGACTTGGTAGAGGAAGTAGAAGTGGGGGACCTTCA
>JAUUDZ010437360.1:0-13331 GCA_032361705.1 Panulirus versicolor
TACATCTCAACGTATACATATATATACACACACAGACATATACATATATATACACATGTACATAATTCATACTGTCTCCTTTATTCATTCCCAGCATTTCCTGGCCAGAGCATTAGACCAATTTGACTCAAACCACTTCACAACCAACTAGTAAGGTGTACTTATGTGAAACAGTAGATAGTGCACATAGAAATGGGAAATTATCAATTCTTGCATCAAATGCATATTGTCAACAAGTGCTGTGAATATGGCATTTCATACCAAATATTTTTGTTGTATAGCTGGAGAAAGAATACTAGTCATGTGTCTTATGAATGTTGTAGAGGGGAACTAAAAGGGAGTGGAAATCCTCCCCTCCTGTCTAACACTTGTTAAAAGTAGGAACTTGAAGAGCAAACCATGGATTATACCGTGAGAGTTCAGTTCGTGACACCATCTCGCTAAACCAAGACAAAGCAAAATTTCATGTATTTCTGATTTTCTTTTATACACACATATTACCTAACATTGAAATGTGAATGACTGGTTAGACTTACAAATGTAAGCCTAAATTTTAAACCCCCTCCCACTTCCTTTTCATGGCAGAATGTGGGGCTGGGTCCACTTCAGTAACTCATATGAAGCCCAAATTATATTTTGGCATTTTTATGAAAATTGTGATTATTGTGTTCACAGACATCCTAATTAGGATTTTCTTTTATTGTAAGGGTTGTCCATTATTTTGACAAAAGTAGTAGTTTGTTATTGGTTCCATTAAATCTATAGTTCTCTGTGATCCTTGAAACTTATAGTCTAGCATCACCATAGAAAAGTTATATTATCATGGTTGTGTAATGACCCATCATCCTCTTATTATTGTAGTTGTATTTCACAACTTGGATATCAATACTGTCCATATTTTTTATAAGATACTGATTTATTGTAGAAAATAAATAGGATTTCAGAAAGTGGCATACATGTACATATAAGTATTTTTTTGATATGTTGGTTGCTAATCCTCAGATACATAATATGAGAGTTTTAATAAAGGTTTATAGTATACTCAATAAATATTTTTTATCCTATACATTACTTGTTATAGTTACCTATACATTTTCAAATACCCAGCATCTCAGAATTATACTCTCATTTATTCTGAATTGTGAGAGGAGAGGAAAAAGGTGGACAGATAAAAGGTTTACAAATTTGGATGTACCTGTGCTCTTTAAGCAACATGGGAGATTGATTTGGTTTATACCAGAGGTAATCTGAGGATACATCCTAAAGGAATGGTAATGTTTGGAGAATGATGTTTTGTAATTATGCACAATATTGGTAAAGTATCTTTTGCCAGTTCCAATCCAAACTTTCCCTTGAGCTAATTATCTGGCCATATTTTTTGTAGAGTTGTATGTTAACATGAATTTATGAAAATAAAACTTTTCATTTATTACATGTACATGTGTAAAAAAAAATAAAACAAATAATACTGGCTTTTATCATGTAAGCACACAAATGTGGTAAGGGGCAGTTGTTATATCCATTAACAGCAGCTGGGCTACTGTACGCAGCCATCTTATTGCTCCATCTAGAAAAACTATTTAAAATGTATATTTGTGATACTTTTAATTATATGAAGACACTGTAAAAGAAGCATGCATTTATAAAAGACTTTCATTTCTTTACAATTTGCTCATCAGAGTGCGGTTTACTGGAAAACAGTAAAAGCCCTATTACAATGTAATCTTGGAATAAGTGTATTTGATTTTAAATTCATGTACATAGTGGATTTCATGCATTAGAATTAAAATCCCAATACATGTACTTGTATTCAATTCTGAAACAAAAGAATTTTTGTCTTGGTCCTACAGGACATTACATTTTCACTAGGGTTAACAAACAATATATGCTCTTGAGCAAATGAAGAAAGTTTTGCTATCAGAGTACCCTCTGAGGAGCTGATAATGTACTGAAATCCATATGGCTAAAGCATGGTCCCATTTTGTATGTAAAAAGGGAGTCTAATGAATCTTCCTTGTGTTAGGTCTTTTATATTAATTCTTGCAGCTCTGAAACCCCTTGCCTGTACACATGAAACTTTTGGAATCTTTCCATTGAAAATAAGAAAAGTTTATAAAATGTTCTTCAATCAAGTTATTACTTTTGAGCATTAGATTTTACCAGGCTCTCAGGCATAGAGATTTTAATGCATTCTAAATTTTCTTATATGCTCGTAGGGTGTCTGAGTCATATAAAGAGTGAATTTTTTCAAACATGAACTTAAAGAAAAATAAAAGGTCATCATATTCACTTGCATAGTCTGCTTTGAGGACATTTATGTGAACATCTACTAGAAAGTAATATATAGCCTCAATGGTGGCCAGGTAAGTCAGTGGCTTCCCTCGTTGATATCGCCAGAAGAGTGTCTCTCTGCTTGTTAGCTCCACACACTGAAGATCTGAATGGTAGAAAATTAATTCTGCTATTATATGTAGATAAAACATGAAAACCTATCACTATCAGCTTGTTATTGTATCAGATGTCTTCAGATCGTTTAAGGGCTGACAGTGCTTTAAATAAGCAATCAAAGAATTCTTTAGTCAGGTAATTACTAGTAAATGTTGCTCTTAAACAAAAAGTAACCAAAAACCACTTCAGACTGACAGTGTTTCAAATAAGAAATCCAAGAGTTCTTTAGTCATATGATAGTGTGGGTGTTGTTCTCAAAGAGTAACCAATCAAAAATTGCATCTGAAAAGCTGTATGGAAATGTGAAATTATAATGATAATATTATTTTTATCCATACAGAGTGAATATCAACCCAGTTTTAAGCTCCACTGTGCCTGACTTACACCCATGTGAAACTGCACTCTCCAGGTATAGATAAGTTACGCTTTCTTGTCTGCATTCTGGACACTATCCATCACTCCAACATTATATACACGAACTCAAGTCTCACAAGACCCATCATACCCATGGTAAAAGTTCCACAGAAGAGACACTGACCACTTACTCCTTACTGTCCAGTGCTCACTCCACAGACATACTGTACTTACATCCCTACACATCTTTACCCATAGTCCCACCCAGTAGATGTAGCCTGTTTCCAGAGTGCTTTGGGAGCCCTATAAAAATGGGGATCCTGGCAGCAAAAGGTAAGATGTAATGAAATGACTCTGTACATATTTCAGAAATAAATTTTTTGCATAAATTATTGATGAGTATAAAGACTGTCACTGGAAAAATAAAATAATCAGCAACTCCTCATCAGTGTAAATGGGTATACTGGACTTGATTATCAATGTACACATTAAATCGTATGGATCTGTCATATCTCAACTCTTAAATACAGACAGAAATAACAATTGTTACTGCAAAAGAATATGGAGAGGAAGATCCACCACTATAAATCCTCTTCCTTAGGTGAAGTACAGTGGATACTCAAAGTGAACATATGCATGAGGGGAACAACAGAATAGGGCTGGTAAGTGTGCTATGATCTCAATTCTTGGAGCAAATTCTACTTTGGATACTCTGCTGTACAAAGAAACTATGTAATGAATATGTAAGGGTTACTACACTACCTTTAATTCTTTCATCATTATAGATCCTCCTTGTCTGATTCCATGTACAGTCGATAAATACTGCTTTTGTAAATGGGATCAGTGGTTTGGTGCGTTTTGCCTCAGGTTCTCTAAGTCTCCTTGTAGTCTGGCTATCAAGGTGTGACCACAAGTCCTCAAGGTGTATGGCATCTTTGTCTGGGAATATGAGTAGAATCTGAGGAAGCAAAGAAAAAATAGAATATTTTTTTTCTTTCATTGAAGAACTGATATGGGTAGCCAACAACCATACAGTACTCATTTGATGCAGTAGACTGCCAAGTATTGCATGGTCTAGCTAATGGCAGGGGCACACAAGCACAACTAGCTCTCAGGAGCAAAAATCAAAGTAATACTTATAGAGGAGGGAATGTGAACCAACACTGCAGTGTAGGGTAAAGGGTCAAGTTTTGAGGCCTGGGAGATAACATAAGTCACCACTTTCAATTCAACTCTTTCTAGTAAGGATTCAGAGCTAGACTCAACCCAGAAGTGAGAGCAGTACTACATATAAGGACAGATCAATCATGTCCAAACCAAATGTGAAATTGCCTTTGAAAACGTATGGGGAGGCTGAAATTTTTTTTCCGCACTGTGCATGGAATAAATTGTAAGATACATATGGTTGCAACAATGTCCACTGTTATCTAAATTTATGGTGCAATGGCTTGTTCATGGATTTACATGGCTAAATTTACTTTTATAGTTTATCTGTTATGAATAAAAACATCTTTCATGAAATATCTGTAAAAGTGTTACTGATAAAATATATGTATTAATTACATTGATTATAATAGAATGAAAGCAAAATAATGATCATTCAATCAATATAAATAGTAGAAAAAATTTAAAACAAGTTTGGTGGCAAAAATATCTACTTTCAGCTAAAGTATGAAAACAATGATGGTACAGTGGCTTGTCCATTGATTTTACAAGGCTAAACTTATTATGTAGTTTATCAGTTTAGAATAAAAACATTTTTCACTGAATCTGAAAGGGGTTTGAGGGTTACAATTACCTTAATGTTTACTACTAATCTAAAATCATGATACTGTCCCATAATGTTTTTATACTAACATTCTCCTCCAGTGAGTAGTCGGGCAAGTTTGGAAAAGTGTAGATGTTAACATCATCAGGTGCTATTACTGCTGCATGGACTGCTGTACTCTTGCCATCTATCTCTCTTGGATGTTTGATGATATCAATTTGACAGGGTAGCTGTTAAAAAGACTTTTTTTTAACTTTTATTCTAAAATATCTGCAAAGTTTCTATTTGCCTGCAATATATGAGCTGTGTATAAAAATATTTATGTTTATCTCAAAGTGCTTAGAAAGTTTTGCCATGGTTTAATTTATCTTTGATGTCTTTCATAAATGAAATACAATACTTTCATTACTAGTATAAATTACCTTTTAGATTTGAGCTATATATCACAGTATTCATGCCCATGTAATTACATATCAGTTACGGGCTGCCACACAAAAACTGTCTGCTGTATAACCATAAGACCACGTTAATCCTCAAAATGCAAGGCATGTCAAAAAACAAGCATAGATGACAGTGGTGCATATCAATGGGCACCATAATGTTCACATCAACCAAATTCCCCTACCTCTTTAATTATTTATAATCAACCCAGGACCCATTTTTGAAATGGACTCCTAGAGCTCCAAGGCTGTGCTACAATCAGCAGCAGGGACAGGATGAAATTCTATGAAGTATGAAATTCTTTGACGAGACTGTTCAGTGCTCTGTTTCATTAAGGGACAACAATATAACTTTGCCAAATGAGACCTTTCACTTGCATTGTAATGTCAAGCAGGTGGAGTCAGGTAACACCCGACTGTCTCAAACATGCACTAATTCAACAGAAGCATCACATCAACAATGATTCTAAGAACTCTGCAATTGTAACCTACCCTCATCTTTGGAATCTTGTCAGCAATACTAGGTAGAGGGATGTAGCATGTATAGCAGAAATATTTTCTTGATTTTCCACACTTTAGGCAAGCACTTCTTCCATCTAAAGAGTTCAAAAAACTAGAATCACTAATTTTCATGTTAGAAAATGGATTCTCTAAATTCCTTGAAGGTTTCATAACTTTGATTTGGTAAGAGTTAAACTTTCGAAGATCAATAGTTTTCTCATCTTTTGTTTCTTTATTCATAGTTTCATTACTATTTTTTAACATGGTACAAGATGATGACCTCTGAAGTTCTTGGCTTCGGTTTTTATGACAAATAGTCGTGTCTTCATTCTCATGGAGATCCCCAAGTTGCATGACTTACTTTAAAAAAAATCTTAATTCTTTCTATCCAGCTGGAAAAGAAAAAAGAAAGGTTAAAGGTGCATTCTGTTACTATCATAATAAGGATAAAAACTGTTCAATAAAAGAATGAAATAATGTTCATGGCAAAATCATTCTTTGTAAGTCCTCATGAGTAGGCTGGATGAGACTGATAAACTACAAACATCTATTGTGTATAATCAAGGATGGGGATCCTTAGGCAAGACAATAAGGTAAGGTACTGATCATGGACATGTAAAACCAACTGAATACAGCAAACTCTTAATCCTTAATACGTTACCAAATCGCAAAGGTATTGTGGAAATATTGTTCTTTCACAACGATCATGCATCATGTACCTACCACTGCAGCAGAGAGATGCTTTTACTATTTGTTTATGTTTGTGGTTGAGAGAAGTTGTTGAAAAATGAAAAAACAGAGATAATAGTTTATATCACTTAAGTTTCCTTCCAACCATTACTCGATTTTTTTCTAGATTAACTAGAGGTACCCTACTCATAAAAAACAAATTACCCTATCAAAAAGAAAAATATATATTCACATGCCATCTTCGAATGTTATCGTGAATTAAATGTCGGATGAAAGATGATGGCTAATTGCTATCACTGCCGAATGTATTTATATCATCGCATGTAAAGCAGGATATTATGTGGCAGTGTATATACATCATCACATGTAAGGCAGGATATCATGTGGTAAGTATCGATTCGTAGTTGTTAAGGTGACCACCAAGTTTCAGAAGATAGTTACAACAGACAGGTTTCGCTGAACTGCAATACAAAAACAGTATTGACACCAGACCAGACTTTTGGAAAATTAAAAAAAAAAAAAAGAGACCAGATTTTAACAAAGCCTTACATTACTTGATCATGTAGTAACCAAAGAGTACCCATGGCGTAATATACCACAAGCTATGTAATTATCCCGAATTTGAAGATAGTGCCTGCCATCCATTAACGTCAGATGCGACAAAACAATGAAATGCGCCTAAATATATCAGAATAGCACAGTGTATGTCATCTGAATTTCCTTAGTTGTGTTCACTTGTTTGGAGTAATTTGGAAAGATTCGCAGCCAAAGAAAATAGGTTACTTCTTAGTACTCGCCAGGTCTGCCTCCCAACATCGGCATACAATGTGTTGTCAGCATGAACTATTTCTTTCTTATGAAATTAAAGAACGTACGAGAATGATATGAAACTAAGAAACAGTTGAAATTTTTTTTTTTTCTCTAAAAGAAAACAAACTAAGGTGTGGATGAAGCGTGTTTGTAAACGCTAAAAAATAACCTGTCCATCCTGAGCGGCATGCCACCCATAATATATTTAGTGTTTTGTGTACTTGATTTAAAGGGTCTGGGTTAAGGGTATGTGTGTGTGTGTGTGTGTATATGAGAGAAAGTTGACGCAGGACAGTCAAGTGCTGCTGCTACGTCTATTAAGCAGACTGTTGAGAAATCTAATCATATCACATCAAATATTAGTGATTAAGAAGAAACATTCCCTAAGACCTTCATCAATTAGGAAGCAACACAAACGCTTATGATATAAAGAAAACCGTCATTGTAGATATCATATATGAAATTCTTATACCCTAATTAGAGCTTAAACGAAGTTTGGATACTTTTTCAGTCATGGGTATGATAATTGCATTTTACATTTGCTGTTATAGATACAAAAATATGGTATTTAGGTACAGTTCTGGCGAGAGCATCATCGCAACGAAAAACTTGTGGCAAGAACGAAATTGGTTTGTAAAAAGATTGGTACAGAGTCACCTTAGTTGTGGAAACGATTTTTATATCTGGAATCATTAATGAAATAACCAACAGGGTGTGTGTCTGCAAATATGCACAGGAGTAAATGACGGTATATATATATCTGTACAAGGATAAGAAACGGATCATTACAATTGTTAAACTCTCTCCCCATAGTATACAAATAGTAAACACACCTTAATCTATGCCATATACCCAAGGTTAATGGAGGGGAGAATTAGATTGGAATTGCTGGGTACACCGTAGACCAGCATCCGCGACCTGTGCATGCGTGCTGTCAGTGACACATATCACCATGATGCTAGGATGGAGGAAAGTAACATATATCACCATTATGCTAGGATGGACTAGGATGGAGAAAAGAAAATGACGCTTATCATCGTCACTTAATGACACTTATAATTACAATAAGGGTGACCCGAGATCGCAACCTCTGTCGATAGATGTTAAAATGTCGACCAACCATAGAAACAAAGAGGGAATTTGGATGCGTTACACCTTAATACTCAAGTGTATTGTGATGATTTCAGCATTAATATATGTAAACCCAAAGCGCTATATAAATGACGGAGTTGTCAAAACCGCCTAAGCCATGCCACCAATGTGCTGATTTTAGCGGTTACCGCTGTCTTACAAAAATGCTCTCTGCAGAAAATGTTTTAATCTTTATTAGTTGAATTAATGCTAACATCTCTTGTTTCTTTTTTATTGTCATATGTTATTTATATTTCATAAAGCAGGAATATTACACATTGTAAACAATGTATGTCGATGTTTAGCATACCGATCTAGCCAGAGAAGAGGGAGGTACGGAAGCAAACTTTTTCATCGGTTACAAATATTTTCGATTTACTGTAGACTTCGTTATGCCAGCTTATCTGAAGATGACTTAAGCAGTTTGGATGTTTTAAACTGTATCATTCTGCTATGTTTGGGCTACTTTTTTTGTAATTTTTGCATAATTTGGGTTTTTGTCACACCGCTAACTGTAAACAGAACATTGTGATGGTTTGTTGCTTCAACTTGCCCATTCTCCTCTAGTGTATGTAAGAATCATTGGTGTATCTTATACTTGGTAGATACAGAGGCATTATAGATCAACCCAAAGTGAGTAGTAATGATGGATGACAGTGGAGAAGAGAGGAGAGTAAGGCAACGAAAGAGGAGCCAGACTTCACAGAAGCAGGAGAAAATATCGTCAGACCGACAAACTACTGAAGTGTTTGAGGAACAGAATGTTGGAGGTTAGTTTTTGTATCTGATTCAAGTAAGTTATTATTATTCCTAATGATAGAGCTCTAGACTGGTGATTCTTTGAGAGGTGGCAATTTTGCCGGCAATAATCCGGTGTAAAATCCTAATCGTAAAATTAGGCAAAGGTTCATTTTATCTTCTCATTGTCAGTACCTTGGGAAGTGATAATCTATGTTTTGGATGCTTTAAATAATTTGTTTTGCTTCCAGAAGTACTTGCGTAGGGTCGATTCATCTTATTTTTCATATTTACTGATATTAGATAAGGTAGTAGATGTATATCAATATAGAAATAAGTAATGTATCTTTAAAATGTCAACTGGACTACGTAAACCGCACCAAACCTTTTGATCAGTAAAAATCTAGTAACATTGTATGTTCAGTGTTGTACTTGAAATAACCAATGACATTCATGAAAATGTAAAACCAACATGGCACAGGATGTCGACAAACAGATGACATTGAATTACCTTGTGATTCCCAGCATAAGACAAAAATGTTAGTGTAGCTCTACACTCAAATCGGCTGAGGAGAGTTGTACATCGTTTCTGTTGATATACACACATGTATTACCTCATTTTGATTAATCCCACATTTTCCCTGATGTGCATAACTTTTATTGGTGTATTTAACATTATGCAGTTTAATGTAATGCATTTAAATCGCTCACCACAAGTATTATTTTATTAGAAAAAACAGCACTAGCATTGCAGAACATAGTTAATTGTATTCAAAGCTGAAACACTCAGGCAGTTACTAGTGACATTCATGAAATTAACATAAACCTTTGAAAAGCCGTCCTAACCTCCCTAATTGCTACATATAAAGTAGCTTTGGGATATAGCTACTTATGCTAGGTTATTGAGAGTCAGCACGGGTCCTGATGCAAACAACCAACCCTTCTCTCCTTGATATGAGGGGGGCTATGTGATGTCCTCAGGGCAGTTTCTCTTTACTTGACCTTTTGTAGGAATTAGATATAAAAAAAATCTCATTATATGATGATAAGCTCATAAGCAAAGCAAGATGCGTGTAGTGTTTCATATAATGATGTTGTATTGATTTTTTTTTTACCAACATTAGAATAGTTAGATGAGATTGAAAATAAAGAGCTCAGGCCTTGGCCCAAGGGTGGCAAGCTCATTGCCTCCTTTGTATTAGGCCTGTATATGTCTCAGGTTCTGCTGTATATATAATTTGTTGTGGTTGCGGGAATATGTGCAGAGGACAGATCTTATTTTCATTTTCATTTTTTCTTTACATTTGAGTGAGAAGGGTAAGGAACAAGGGATATTAACCATTTTACTTGCCCATCAAAATTAGCTTTGAATTTTGTGATAATGGTAAATGCAACTTAGCTCCACTTTTTTATTAGTTTTGAATAATCCTGAGTGATTTTTCTGTGCAGTGTTGGTGTAGGTTTTAGAGGATTCAGCTCTTGCAGAGCATGATTTGGAGCATTATATTTGATTGAAAGATGAAAGTTAAGATCATGTTCATTACTCACAGCAGCAAGAAAATGGATGTGAACAGATGCTGCTTTCTTCATCTGTTCCTTACATTACCTCATAAAGTGGGAAATGTTAATCAAATATGAAAAATAGATAAGGTGATGTTATTGAGGAAAATGTGAAGTAAAAATGGATAACACATTTGGAGTAAATCTACAGAACCTCTGAAAACCTAAGGTAACCTCATTTAGTGGCCAAAATGTATACAGATGAGCCCTGACTTATGATGGGGTTACATTCCGATAAACCCATCATAAACTGAAAATACATTTAACTTGGTTGTTTACATTTATGATTGTGTGGCTGACTGGAAGCTGCAGCTGGCTGGTGCTGCACAACATATCACTAGCCTGGGAAAAGATTAAAATTCAAAATTCGAAGTACAGTTTCTATTGAACGTGTATTGATATTGCATCATCGTAAAGTTGAAAAATCGAAAGTTGAACCATTGTAGGTGGGGTTCGCATGGTTGCTTGATCTGTCTTGTTTGCTGACATTCAGCTGGTGTGATTGATGTATTTTGGCAAGAATGTTAAACCGCGACAAAACTCAGCTGCGAGGAGGTCAGATAAGGTTTATGTGGGTTTTGTTGATTTTTGTAAGTTTAGCTCTTAATTTGATATGAATTAACTCTACAATATCCCAGAAATAGATAACTCTTATGATATCACCCAGTTCATTATTGTCCATTGCATTCCTTAGAATTATTTTCTACAACTTATTATATTCGGTAAATACTGCACCAGAACTAAAGAACAAAATCAATCATCAATCCTCAAGGATATGTGAATCTCTGAATGATGGACCACATGCTAGATCTGTAGACATCCAGGAAGCAACCACTTTCATTACTGTACTGATGAATTCATAGGCCAGGGTGGGTTGCTACATGATTATTGGATCTCTGAATGAGGACAGATGTTCAGGTGATTGAAGAGGGTGAATTCTGGTGGATACACCCTATTATGGGGTAAAATGGGGCTTTATCCTCCATTTGAGGTAAAGCTCTCTTTGATACTTAAGGGCTCTACCCCCAGGAGATAAATGGCTTTTTATGCTTCACACAAACATTTTCAAGTCGATTGTGGAGATTTTGAATCTCTTCTAGTGGTGTTGAAAAGTGTTTTGTATGTAAAGACAGTACAGTATTCAGAATTAGTCAGCCAAAAGTAATCAGACTCCTGAATAAGTATATTGAATCATTCTAGAGGCATAATGGTTACTGCATTATTTTGAATCACATACAGTAATAGAAAAAAACTTTCATCTGCTTTATGTACTTATAGGGACTATATATTTGAGAAACAGATTTCTCTTCTTTTTAGATTTTTCTCATTAGTCTCTTTAATTGATACTGAACAAATTACTTGTGTATTTACAGGTGAAGCTGAGAAGTTGGAGGCCATGAAACTGACAGCAGATGATGATGTAGTACTTCTGCCTGACACGTACTGGCTCACCAGGATTGTTTACTTACGTTTCTTGGCTTTTATATATTGTAAGTCAATTATACAGCGTTTATTAAACTTTTTTAGTTTATTATTAAAACCATCAATGTAGATCCTACTGTCACATGCATTGAAATGATTATAGGCAGGTACTGTAACAAGTTTTATATTTGTTTAGGAAGAGAGGTGACGTGTTAAGCATTCCTTTTTTTCTTTAGAAAAAATATTGCACAGTATATGCAGTAGTTAACAAATCCAATAATCTCCATAATCATTGTTAAGCCACTTCATATTTGATCTCTTTCACATGTCAAGAACAGGTGAAGAAATGGACTCAATTCTTTGCCATTCCCATGTTTGCAGTTTCCTGCATCATAGAACCAGGAACAGTGAAATAACCTCTATTGCTCATGCTCGATCTCTACCTATCATACGTGATGTACCAAATTAGATACCCCATCATCATCGAGGCTTCACAAACCTTTCCATGGTTACTGCATATGTTTGGTTTAGTCGTTTGGCATCACATTACACCCTGTATGCCACACTGCTCCAGTTCACTTTATCCAGTGCATGCCTCACAGCCTCATGCATGTTCAGGTCCTGATCACTCATAGCTTCTTTTACTTCATCATACCACCTCCTTGGTTTTACCCATTTCCTTGTTTTCTCTACTTCTGACATGTATATCCTCTTAGTTATCCTTTCTCCTCTCATCTTTTCCATATGTCCAAACTATTTTAGCACACTCTCTTCAGCTCTTGTTCTTATTTGTACTCTTATTCTTGTTCTTCTGTAGAGTGCAGAACAAAAAAGCTGTATCTTGCATTGTTTAGCTTAATAAACATGTTTATGTATCATATGAAATAGACTTAAAAGTTTTATAGCTTGACTAGGATGACAAATTTTACATACTGCCCTATAATCTAAGACTATATAATGTTTGTTTCAGTTGTTGCTTTCCTAGTGGCCTTTCATCAGAACAAACAGCTTATTGGTGATAGAGGCCTCCTGCCCCTTAAGCTGCATATGGAAGTCTTGATAAAACAGTAAGTATCTGTAGACTACTGTTGATTGATTATAGGAAGGATTAGGGAAAGCACAGATGGAGCAATGAGAGGTAAATAGGGAAATTTCATAGAATATTGGTTCTTCAGATCACGTCATAAAGAAAACTTTGTTGCTTTCAGTCATGTCCATATCGAAGGTCACAAACTGGATTGAAGTAATGCCTCTGTGGTATATAGATAAAATTGTAGTTTGAAAGAATACAAATCTTTTACTTGGTCAATGGACACCAGACACCACAACCCTTTCAGTGCCAGTAGAAGGATTATGTCAGGTGCCAACCCTGTTCAAATATATTACAGCTCATGTGACCCAACTGGATTTTTTTTTTTAGCAGAGATAGCACAGGCAACTGAGGCCTTAATCAAGGTCATCTTATGAAC
>JAUUDZ010437371.1:0-13330 GCA_032361705.1 Panulirus versicolor
CTAATTAATATATAAAGTAGTATGGTACGTAGTGGTAAGGAAGCAAGAAGTGAGGTATAAGGTGAAGCAATGCAGGATGATCTGATACGTGATGAGACGGGAGGTGGTGATGTGTATGGTGACGTGGTGGATGGGGCGGCGGTACATGGTCAGGTAGTAAAGTGGTGAATGGATATATATCGGGTGATGACGTTAGGTGGCCAGTGGGAAATAGTGATGGTGTGTGGTGCATCATGAAGTGGTAGAGGTGACATAGTTCTGATGATGGTCACACGATGAGCGTTAGTACTGACATGATGGGTGGTGGTGGTGATGATATGGTGGAGTGGTGGTGGAGCGGTGGTTGTGGTGGTGACGAGGTGGAGGTTGCAGCAGTGGGTGGGCCAGCGTCATCACCCCCGCGCGGATCGATACTTACAGCCTCATGACAATCACGCCATTACCGGCGGCACGGCCCTGCGCCCTTAACTCCTCCTCCGCTGAGTTCATTACGGCCAGGAGCCGGGTTCTACCTCAACACCATTATGGATTAATCTCCAGGCTCCATCAGTTTAGTAATAGCCCGACAATTACTAGATCTGGAAACAGAAGGGTGATAGTATGTTCTTACTCTTACCATCATCAATCTTTATTGGTCAACTATGTTGCTACGTTACGCGTATGAGCCACATTCACAGTTTACCTCTAGTTATAAATAAATTGTAAATATCCAGCGAAACTCAAAGCCTCTGTGGGCAAGAGTGGCGATGCTGGCGGGCCCGTGAGTGGCATCATGTACAGTAAGGCTTACGACACCAAGTGAGGGGAAAAATGTGATTAGGAGCAGAGGTTTAACTTGTGCACGTGTGTAGCTGGGACGATAAGACTCAGTCAGTCAGGACAAGATCCTCCAGCAGGCCGGGGAGGCACGCTCCTGGCGCATGTGGGTCACGCCATCCTCCTGCAACATGCCCACTCTCTACCACCCTGCCCACGCTCACCCTCCCCTCCTGTACACGCTCCGTCGTTCCTCCTCTCCTGCCCACGCTACCCTATCCCCTCCCCTCCCGCCCATGCTCCCTGAACCACTCCACAGTCCGCGATAACCTACATCCCAACCTCCCTTATCCCATCCCTATACCCTCTCATCCGCAACGCTGTACCGTCTCGAGTCGATCATCCAATCCCTATGTCACGCCATCTCTTGCCCATCCCCAACATCCCCTTCCCATCTCACCATCCCCTTCCTATCCCCAACACTCCTCTGCCCATCGTCACCCAACCAATTTGCTGTAATCAGGTTTGGATTACAAAATGCAAGCAAAACTTTAATGCGTTTTTATAAAACATGAAAGAATTAATAGAATTAATAAAATCCTCAGTTTACTCATATCACATTATATGTCTTATCTAATTTATTCAACAAATCTTTATCATACTTTGACAAACTCAACAATAATCATTTGTTTTAATCCAATGATCATATTTTTGCGTATGGCCAGCAAGATGTTCTAAGCATTCACTTATGTTACACACAATATTTACAGAACTACCTGACAAAATATGACAACCAATCTGTACTTATAGAATGTTCTGAGATTTCATTTTTCACGGTATACAGGACAGTAAAAGAAATGGACTTTTTCTATTAAACTATAAGAATACTGAATCACGTGCGTTATGATCATTATTCAACCCCAGCAACCTTTTCTTAAAAGCGGTGTATGTCTACTCCAAGAGCTATGAAGCTATAAGCCAAATATTTAATTTTCTCTCAAGGGAAAATACTGAAAAATAACTTTTAATTCAATATTTCTTACTCAGTGCTTCTGGTACTGCTCATAACATGGTACTCAGGGCCATATAAAAACCCCTCACTTACTGCTCATAATATGGCACTAAGGTCCAATATCAGACCATTTACTCATTGTTCATTATGGCACTAACGGCCATATACGACCCTTTACTTATTGTTCACAATATAATACTATGAGTCAAGAGAGACAACTGTGCTATGGATAGATAATTTTACACTATCATCTATGTCATTAGGTGCCTCTATATCTCTATAACACATATCAAGTATTCCCTTATCATAATTATTCATTCCAACACTAATACCAAATGTTACCCTCCCATTCAAATGTTTTCCTCATAAAAATCAATCCATAAATAATTAGCTGAAAAATAATTTTAAAAAAGTGACTCAGCAGTACCCACACCAGCCAGTTACGTACCTGCTCCTCTCTAAGGTAACTGCTGCTGACACTCTTACAACGCCCGGTGCTACCTCAACCTCCATAACGTTCTGCTCAAATCATCCTCACCCGCTCAACGTAATCCTCCATATACGATACTATTTACCCGAAATTCTCCCACCTCCAAAACAACACTCTCCGTGCCGATCTTTTGCTGCCCTCACGATCCGATACTGCCAATACTCCGATACTGCTCCCCCTTCCCCGATACATACTCTGCTGCTGGTACTTCCGATATCTACTGCCGTAATGCTCCCCCACCCTTGAGTCTCTGCTGACGGGATGAAAATGTATACTAAATGTTTCTATCAGCGTAGTCGTCCCTTCTTTAGTGTGTCCAGTCAAGCCAAATCCTCGAGAATGTACACTCATTGCTGTGCAATAGGTTCTTGCTCCATAATCCCAGGGTATGATGACACCAGCGTGACCCATGCTGTCACACCATACATTGCACTGACAGGACTCTTGCTGGACACATCCTGCATGACGGCCCACTCACCACCCGTCACGCTACACTCCATGCACATATGTCCCAACCTTCACACCATCAGACACCATCATCACTAGGCGCATGTTAACTCGTAACTCGTACGTTTCACTACCCACAACACATCCACTCTCCAACTCTCGAGGTTCAGTTTCGACCTATACATACAATAGCTTCAGTACTCGCGTTTTGCGAGGTTCACTACGATCTTCTGCCTTTAGTGAGGCACACAAACACCTGACTAATATCTGGGAGCCTTTTTATCTCCACGACTACACTCTTCTTGCCTCGAGGGGTGATGACATACACTCTTTTCTTTACCTGTTCTTTTCATTTTCATAGTTCTTATTTACCTCCAGGCCTCAATGAGGAGGACTTCAGTCCATGTCTCAAATAATACTTGTTTCCTTGATCACGACGGTACGATCCTGGATCACGACGGTACGATCCTGGATCACGACGGTACGATCCTAGATCACGACGGTACGATCCTGGATCAGGACGGTACGATCCTGGATCAGGACGGTAAGATCCTGGAGCATGACGGTACGATCCTGGAGCATGACAGTACGATCTGGAGCATGGTACGATCCTGGAGCATGACGGTATGCATCCAAAGCACGACCGTAAGATCCTTGAGTACGACGGTACCATCTTTGAGCATAAGGATGTGACTCCTGAGCATGTTAATAAATTCCCCACGTAAAATGTCACATCCTCTGACCTAACCTTTCTGGGTCAGGTCAAAGGCAAGACCATCATACCCCAAGTCGTAGTCATGCTCACGGCGTAAGTAGCCATGAAGGGACTAGCGAACATGTCAGACACAAACTGTAAATATGGTAACATAAAAGTAACGCGTACGTACGTGCCCACTGGTCGGTGCTGCCGACTACCACGAGTAGTAGCACCGCTCGTCCACTGATATGTGCAAGAATGTGCCATGTGTATGTTCACTACACCTTCTGTAAGCACGAAGTCTGCTCGTCCCTGTCCCAACGACCTGCGTCAACGTTTTATGAGACGCGTCAGTTTCCCGTGATTGACATAACTGGTGGAAAGAATTACACTCCTATGAAGCTTCTTCAACGTTTTGTCAACTAAGCTGTTTAAGTCTACTTCATGGCATCTTCGACGGATGTAATTCTTGCCAAGAATAAACATTATGTTTGGCCAGACAATACCATCACTGTCCTCATTTCTCTTGTTTTGCCATTTGTTCAAAGTACTGAAGGCAAGACCCAACATATATTTCACACGCCAAACTTGAGATGTAATTTCTCCAGGCCGTTTTTCTGATGATATTATTCCGAGTTATTCAGTGTCCTTCATCAAAACAGGAAGAAGTTTCCCTAAGCCGAACACTGCAATGCACTGGCCTGGTTTACATATGACACTGTCCATGATATAAACCAGGAGTTTGTTTGTGGACGAAATGATCACGAGACTTGACCATCCAGCAGCCGAGAATCCCGCCAGTTTCTCCAGCTATATCCCTGATCCCAGGCAGTCAGCTACTGTACGGCACTCCACGAAGATTTCTCAAGGTTATTTACGAACAATTCATCCGCATTTTCTTTACGCACAACTAAAGCGTTGTTCAAGTGATTCAGCCACTGGGAAGAGCACAGCAGTACCTACCTCAACCCTTGCCCAAGATACTTTTCCAACAACTCTCAGATATCCTGACAAATAATAAGAGCCCACACTTCCCACTGGCTCTCCAGTATTAAATATTACTAAACACTTATGAAAGCATAAAACCAGAACTAGTCAAACTGATAAAGTCCAATATCAATATAGTGAAGATAATCTCATAAACAGAATGCATTTCTATAGTACATCCCCTCGGTCTAAGCTATGTGGTGTATCAGATAAGCACGCCTTACACCACCACATAACTGAATGTTCTGTCATCATTGACTCAGGTCTCTAGGTCTCCGGTTATATGAACTCCAAATACTTCACAGCCAGTGAAGTACCTGAAGATATTCCATTCCTGTGTCCGGACTCTGCAAGCCTGTGAACCTCATGAGTAACTGACTGCACCCACAACACTATGTAACTTACCTGATGTGTTGCTCTCAAGTCTATATATCTGCCGCTAACCAAACGTCTGTGATTTGTCTCATATACTGCTCTCATCTACATAAATGTGAACTGACCCTAGCTCTAGTGTGTGCGTCACTTACAGAATACATAAGACCCTCAACCCTCCGCTGCAACTTAGCCTGACGCAGAGGTCACTACTGGGGCCCAGGGGATGGGTGACGACGCTCCTCCTGCCTCGGTGTACACACGAACATCGATGTAATTTTCATAACAAACTGTATCAAAGTCCATAGAGAATCTTCTTGCGGTTGTAAACATTACGTAACTCTCTTAGGTCTGAAATATTTGCCTGTCAATCAGACCAGCGTGTGTGTGTGTGAGTGTGTGTGTGTGTGTGTGTGAGGAGGAGGGTAAAGAGATAGGTAAGCGAGTGCATCAGAGTGAGGAAGCTGGAGGCAGCAGGCGGTGGGTCCTGCAACACGAGGTAATTTCTCGGCTGGATCACGAGGAGCGACCACGTCCTGGGGCCAATCTAGCGCCCGTCACCTTTACCCTTATAACCAAGTTACCGTCGTATTAGCGCCAATCCAAAATTATAGTTTATAACTGGCAATGGACTAACTAACTTAGGAGGGCGAGCCGAGTGGAAGCCCAGGCCACTGTTACATCCATCATCCCTTTAATGACAGAACCAACAACCACGGCTCCCTGTACACCAACGGTGTAGCATGAACTGTGCGTTTAATCAGGGTGTCGGCATGTTATCACAAAGTATGACACATGGATTACTGCAACGACCAATGGCAAAATAAATTCTAACATGTCTGATACCAAAAAGTATTAGCATCAAGGACGGTACTTCATCAAGGACGGCTCGTGTAAAACATCCACCAGCAAGAGCTAATACAAGAATTGCACCGAGCTTCCTGCCACCACGGGTCTAAAGACCTGGATCCTAACTACACGAATCCCTCAGACTTCATCATGCAATCAACAACAATCCTTACTTACTTCAAGCTTTACATCTTTGTCTTAAAAAATCATATAAATCAATATCAACATCCATAAATGGGAGAAAATTTATACTTATATTTCATACTGTACACTGAATACTTGACCTCTGAATACAAGACAATACCTACACCACTGCTCATCACAATACTATTATAACATACCTCTAAATATTCTGTTACAAAGTTTTCGTGTGATTAATTCTGCGAGTTAATTGTATCAAAATTTAGGATAATGTGCCGACTTCAAAAGAAGGCAAGACTGAATCCACTTCTGGTCTAGTCTCACATAACACTAACTTAAATCCAAATACAGAGGGTTGGATTCCACTGCCGTGATCTGTTCGACTTTGTTTTATATTTACTATGTGTTTA
The DNA here is from genome assembly GCA_032361705.1 of Panulirus versicolor. NCBI lineage: Eukaryota > Metazoa > Arthropoda > Malacostraca > Decapoda > Palinuridae > Panulirus > Panulirus versicolor. The sequence goes on from JAUUDZ010437371.1 coordinate 6,162, forward strand.
CTGGAGACTCGACACAAGAGGAGGAGACCATGCATAACCTCCAGATTAATCACCAATAACATCTTGAATACGACGCTGCAATACCCTTGGGTACGAATGTCTGGCCTTTGACATGACCTGACCAGCTCAAAGACCAACCCATCATATCTGAGGGTCATACGGTTGTGCTAAAGAATCATAACGTTGTACACAAGGATTGTACCGTTGCACTCATGGATTGTGCCGTTGTACTCAAGGATTGTACCGTTGTACACAAGGATTGTACCGTTGTGCTCAACGGTCGCCTAGTTCTGCTCATAAGTTGTATTGTTGTGCTCAAGGATGGTACCGTCAGGCTCAAGGTTCGTGATGTCCTGCTTCAGTGATTCACTTGCTCCACGGTAACAGTGTAGATGACAACATTTTCAAGATTTGTGAGGTTGCTAAGGTTATCTCTATCTTATGTATAGGTTCAGTGATATCCTGAAGCAACGGTCTCTATCCTGTACTGGCTGTTGATGGCTGTAACACCATAATGTCATTAAAAGGGTACAAAATTCCGAGAGTCAAAATTTATATTTTGCCGAGTTTCATGCGAGAATAATTTCAACTACATGGTGCATGACGGTGGGAGAAGGTATTCTGATCATTACTATATCCAATAGTTCTGCTGGAGAGGATGTGTAATGGATCGTATTACGGAGGCAATGGAACAAATCTGATCGTTCTCCTGTATATAAAGTTACAACAACCCTACGTAGGACAAGTTATGTTATGCAAAGATGTTATATTGTAATATAACTTTTTATCTTTTGCCGGAGACCAGAGCATGGCATTCAGCCATCCATTCTTAATAGTGGATTCAGATTTTCCTCCAAAAGATTTCGATTTCCTTTTCCGCAAGCCTTTGCCTCCGCTGGAGAAGGGCTGGGGACGGATGAGGACTGCCACTCGTTTCCTGCCTCGACACAGCCGAAGTCTCGTTTACTTCTTCCATGCTTTATCTTATGTGATTGTTTCTTTATCATACCGTTCAAGTTTGTTCTTTACCTCCACATCACGTTCTATGACCGATCACCTCCCATGCTCCTCTCCTGAAACAGGATATCAAAGGGTGAGGGACGTAGATCTACCACCCTCAGCCTGATCATAAACGCCCTGAGGATGTAGAGCCAGGGTTTTCTTCTCTCTCCAGTGGGTGGGTCATCTACAGTTTCCAATACTTGAAGCAGATGAATAACACACTATTGGGCCACTGAGATTTACATTATATTCCTTTACTGTACGTACGATATCCTCTGACTTTGCTCATCATGTCAGGAATTACCTAAGAATGAAAGACAATACAAGGGTGGGTACAGTAGGAAAAAATAACGATAAAATGACCTATTGGCCTATGAGCTGCACACCTGTTGATTCAATTGTAAACTAAAGTTGTTCTTGTTTACTGAAATAATGATAAAACAAAAGGAAAATGAAAGCTCTCTCCCCGCCCTCCACTCCTGGCAACAACTGCGGAAGTATACCAAACATGGAACTTCACAGGAGGGAATGAAACGGACAACTACACACAACTGTAGCTACTGCTATACACTGCACTGTGCTGCACTACGCTTCACCACGGCATGATTACGGTCACGAAAGTCATCATTCACCGAGTCTAGGCCAAGAAAATGTTTCAATATAAGTATATATTTGGTTTTAGTCGAGTCACCAAACCACATAAGCTGTACCACGAAGGTTCAAAAAACTATTGTTTATACACCTTTAAGTATATACCATAACGCTAATTTCACGTGAAGAATACTCGCAGCAAATATTGAGTCTGATCCAAAATATTCGCGAAGGTGATTACAGTGTCTAGATAACCCATTCACCTATGATAATTACAGCGGGTGAGAGAGCAAGCAAAGCTGCAGATCACACTAAAGAATACAGATTAAGGACAATACAGAGCCATGACGTTATTTACAGAATCACACAATAGCTCCCATGACTCGTACAAACTTTATCCCCAGGTTCAATGATAGTAATCTACACAAGAAGAAAAAATGTTACAAGACTAATTAAGGACTCATGCGGCACAAGCCTTACAATGTGTTCTTATAGTATCACGGGGAGAGCAGAGCGCCTACGATGTGACAGCTTGTGGTGCTCCGCACGCCGCCCACCCTGCAACACCAAGTACCACCCCCACTCCCCTGCACGTGTCAGAACCCCGCGCGAGAATGTATTTCTCCCGCATGCGTCACTTACCAGAATTGTGTCTTCCATCATAAATACAGCAGAGCAAATAATACTGCCGGTGATATGCCTACACAATACTCCAGAGCTAAGCTGAAAGTGATCCATGCAAATGTATCACACATGACATACATCACCTCAGCCTCCTGCGGGGTGTACCCAATCCTGGAGAGATTCATCAAGATAATCAGGACAGCAAGTAGCACTTCGAACGTGGGTACCACAACTACAACCAAACTTTGTAGATGAATGAATGGTAGAATACGACCCTGAACAACTAGTACTTAGTTCATACATTATTTTTTAACATGTATGAATATTTTATTTTCAGCAGCCTCGTTTTAACGCCAGGACTCGAATAAGAAAAAAAAATTATAAATATTTAACATTACTTTCGCTTTCGTGTGCATTGTTACCAAGAGCGGTGGCGGATCTGGTGGGAGGGGGTGAGGCCAACACCCCAGTCCTTGTTGATACAGCTCTGCGACCGCTCACTTCATATGGCGCCCTTGTAGGCGTTAAGGTTTGGAATTATTCCTCACAAGGTCACGTAGATTTGGAAGCACGTACGTCTCATGTCATATCACGTACGTGACAGTCGGTGGCGCCTGAGTCACCGGGACGTCCATTAAGAAATATCTACGAACTTTCGCGGCTTAGGCGCCCTTCCAGGAGGCCGCAACCTCCTTTGTGTAAGTCAAGACCCGCGACTGGCTACGATGATTTATGTTCAGTACACAAGTTCAGTACCAGGCGAGGAGACTCAATAACTAGGTGGTGTGGTAGCAATGTCTGAGGTGGTGGTCCAGGGCGGGCCTTTATCAACACTAGCACCTTCTGCTGGGGTAAAGACGTGCACCTCCGCCTCGACTCATCCATTCCACTGGCCAGGTAGTAGGTACATGCCGTACAGCTCCCTAAGGCCGCGCTAACCTAGAACATATTGATGAAACTGCTCCACCAACACGAACAGAACTATGTACACTACAGGCTGTGAACCTTATCCTTAAATACAGGGTATGGTCAACGCCTAAAACCTTTAACAAAGCTTTATATACAAAGCACTGTTTAAGGAGAGACACTTACATATGTCGATATACACCAATCAGAAAACATCACTGACATCAATAGCAATCTGTATGGTTTATTTTACAATGCAAACAAGCGGCTAAATGCGAAAACAATCCTTGACCATTCACTTTTAATTCCTCTCGAATAAAGGAACTATCCTGTTAGTGACAGCAAGGATCCCTTCTTGCTCAAAGACCAGTTAATGATGCTGCAAGATCTGGCTCTAAAATGTTAATGTGAATGTGCAGACGAGAGCGAGACACCCAAGGAGGCGGAGCACCACAGACACCGGTAATAAAGGTCCAATGTTTCCAGTCCTCCGGCCGCCTCCCAACTAACCTCAATTAGCACGGGCAGTGGAGGAGGTTGGAAGGCAGCTTTCCCTCACTGATAAATTAGAAACTTACATGAAGACAACATTGCAGACCATGTTTCTCCTGAGCATGTACATTCTACAGCTACCAGCGGGAAAGTAATGACAACAAGCCAATAAACATGAAACAAACAATATTCACCATAAGTCAACATAATATTCTTACAAAGCTTACATATACATTAGGAAAATTACACCCACAAACCACTGCACAATAAAACATCAAAGTACAAAAAAAACACATAACACAGTATCATAACCGCACATAAATAAGGACGCAAATATCCACCAAGAACAAAAGAACACACGTCCACACAAGAGAACCCCATATATAGCATCTGGATACAGGCGTAACATCTACACAGAGCTTTACATAACACAGAGGTTGAATGACAAGTAGTGACGTCTGTGTACCACAATAATTACTCCACCCACCTCCACAAACAACACTACGATATCAAAGACAACATTATTAACCATAAGAGGAAGTACGATATAAACCCGTACAAGAAAAAAAAAATAATCATAACTTGAATTATTAGCACTCTATTCCACATCTTGAGTATGGCGTTAGGATGCTCATGTATAATTCGCCAGGGCTCTGTACTGACCCTTAAAGTCCATATCAGAGGTCAGACCGTCATAACCAAGAGTCGCAGCTTCGTGGTCAAGGTGGTTACCTACGATCCTGGTGGAGTCTCATCTTCTAACACACTAGTGGCCACGGCTTGGGAAAGCACATGTATGACACCCACCCACCACTTGACACAGTAACCAACTCTGAACAGCAGCACGGGGGGTGATGAATTCCTTGTGTGGCCGGCGGATCCGTCCAAAGGCTGGAAACATAATAACTTGGGAAGAAAAAAACTTCAAAGAGACATAAATCTGTACGAACCCAACAGACAGACTAGCGGTATATGTGTCTCATACGTTCGAGCAGGAATATACAGACGACTCAGGACGGTCAAGAGGAAAAGGCAGAATACATAATTAATAATGAGCATATATCACGCTTGCAAGTGCAAAACTAACTCGGGACGATAAAAATCAAGCAGAAAAAAAAACAAGTACAAACTTGAGTCGACGTCACATGGGGTCCCGCTATGACCTTTGACCTTTTGATCTTAAAATCAATAGCGACCTTCCACTCCCACAGCGGGTCTATGCACCAAGTTTGGTGTTCATCCATCAGTTGTAACTTCTCTTGACCTTTGACCCGGGGACAGGAGAGTCGGTATCAAACATCCACACGGGATATTTTTGTATCAACTTCACCTTCCGCGATGTCATGCAAACTAATAATGTCTTACGTCAAGACTTTTCTTTTCGCAGTAAGAGCGCAACGTCAGCAGCAGCACTAGTATAACACAGTCTTACACTAAACCTGGTGTTCATCAGTTCAAGCTACATTGCGGTAATTAGTGTCATCTTATCCTATGACACTGATACTTAAATCATTTGACCCTAAAACCTTGGGTGGCATCTTGAGTGGGGGGAGATGTATGACCCAAGTGTAGTGTTGATAAGTGTACCCACACTGGCAGTCATACCCCATGAACAACAGGTCAAGAACCTTTCTCAAGCTACAGGGGTATATGTAGTTAAGTTGTAACTGTAAGACATATTGCAGAAACCGTTTAATAATCAGTTCATCCCGTCATCCTGACATCTGACCTTTGATCCCAAAATGAACACTGCCCAGTAATACTCAAAGGACCTATGAGCTATATTTGATATTCATATACCAACTCTTTTACGTTATAGTGCAACTCTACAAACCTTTGTCTCTGACCCTGTGATGAGGTCATACGACACGTTCCATGAGCTAGATGAGTTCCAGATATCAGGTCACTTTATTCACCTACCATTATTAACAGTTACGATAATACTACAGAGACACACTCATTAATATTCATCTTACGATCTTAACCATAACCCAAGTGTATCCTCAGTTTCAATAACCTACTAAGCGAAGAGAACCTACAACCAAATCATTACTTTTTGTGGTAAATGAGCTTTAGCTTACGACTTGTGATCACGCCTGAACAGTCCTGAGCCACGGAAATTCACGATGCAACCTTTGATTTCAATGGCAATACAGTCTTCCAAGCCTGTCAAGCCAATAGGGAATAATTTATTTGTGTAGGTTGGGAGCAATGGATTAAAGATTTTGTAAGAGCAAATAATGACATACTTGTACAGTCAGACCTCGAGAGAGTACAGCCTCGGTGATTCAGTCGTTTCCAGCAGTTCACATTCTTTACAGCGTCAATGAGAATCGTGAAATATCTTGGCACATTTTCTAACTCTGCAGTTTCGCCCTCCCTGAAGGGTGATATTATCACACAGTAGTATTCTATCCCTGAGAGTATTAGTATTTTGAACACTATTGCGTTGGGATCTGTTAATTAGAGGGATGTACGGATATATCTACCAATCTTTACGGGAAAAAAAAAAAAATTGAAAGGCTGACAGTTTCGGACCCATACTGACATTTTTACATCAGTGTATCACCCTGATCGTACCACTAATACATCGTCGTCTTACATGTCCGCCGTGCAAATAGGAAATGACTTCAAGAGCGGCGGCCATGCCTTGCATGACTGCTTATGTACGGACGACGATATATTTCTCTACTGCGTTCCATGCAACTTGAGTCTAAGCGATCTCAGTATTTTTCATTATACGTCTTGCTTTCCTATACATTATACGTCTTGCTTTCCTATACATTATGGCGTAGCAAGTAATCATTTTAAAATCTTGCTTTCTGAGGCATGGGCCCAATATTCCCTCGTAGCCTTCCCCTGCCAACTGAAGATTTATGCCCCAAGTGTGGTTTTCATCAAGCAATCACTCGTCATATCATGAATTCTGTAACGATTATCTATGAGTCAACTATCGAACTCACCCTTTTCTATCTATCGAACTATCTATATCTCCGACGCCTCGTTCCCCACAACCCACAAAAGATCAATGTTTCAAGCCTGGTATTCCTCCACCAGTCCTACACAGAGCCACACTGCGGACAACAGGCAGCAGAAGGTCACCAAATGCAGACGAACGGATTCGGTGCAACGATCTCCGTCACCTCGACCCTGGATTTTTCATCTCATGAGAATATCAGGTTCCCACCAACCACACAGGATCATTCTATTAAGATAATAATTTCAAATCAAATCTAATTGACGATGAGGACACCGAATTGTGAACTGAGAAAGAAAACAGAGTCAGACACACCGATATTCTTGCACCTTGAATGACACTCACATAATGCAACCCGTAAGAGAAAATATTGGTATCAGAATCTACAGCACTTCGAGTGTTCCAGGTGCGCACGATATTTTAGGCCAGTACGAGGTCCACACAAACACCATCGCCAGCACCAACGACAACACAAGCCCCTACTTCCATCAGTTCAGCTAACAAAAAGGGAAGACTGGGGAAAAACTACTAATGATTCTGATAAATTTATAATAGGTTGAATAAGGAAAAATGCTTA
>JAUUDZ010437402.1:6780-21408 GCA_032361705.1 Panulirus versicolor
CAGACTAAATGCCCTTTTAAGGCAAGAAGAATCCTTGAACATCCTTTATGATCATTTCACCTGTTCCACCCTAAACTTTCTTTCCTGCATGGCCAGTTATCTGCCATGTCATATGCAAACTTCACCAAACAAGGCTCACAGAACAATCACTGGTTGCTTAGTAATGAGAAATGCTCAACACCTGTGCAACAAAACAAAAATACTCTTGGATGTGATCTCTTCGGTATGCTAAGTATCCATTTCTTTGCAACAGTCATCCTCTTCAAACCAAACCATAACCAGCCACCATCCCCTGAGTAGAAACAAAAAGCTTATCTCTGCCTCACATTTTAGCCATCTAATCTGACAGATCTCCCCACCCTTAATAAAAATGACATTGACAAAAAACATACTTATATTAATGACTTAACAAGCACTAAAAAGCCATTCTTCCTCTTAAATTGTACCTCACCATACATAAAACATTTTAGATTGCAGATTCCATGAAACACTCTTCTTTTTGCACTCTAATGAATCCATCTCACAACACCCAAAAAGTTATGCAGTGAAATATTAGGAAAAATTGATTGCAGCAGGAGGTAACTGTCTGCAGTGATAGGTTTGTGAGATGCAGGGAACCCTTGAATAACTTTTCGTTGATTTTAGAACCAACTAAAGACTGGATTATTGATGCATCATTTTTTTATATTTCATATTTTAGGAGGTGAAGTGTTTTAGATACCTGGAAGTGGGTATGGCAGTAAATGTAACTTATGGGAGCTGAAGTGAGTCATTTTTTTGGGGGGGGGGTGATGGTCCTGGTAGCATTGAGAACTGTTTAGAAAGGGAAATCACAATCTGAGTTGGCAAGGATGGGCATGTTTAAGGGTATAGTAGTTCCATTGGTGTTGTATGGGTGTAAGGCATGTGCAATAGATGAGAATGTACTGAAGAAGGTGATTGTGTTGGAAATTAAGTGTCCGAGGAGAATATGTTGAGTTAGAGGGGTTGAGGAAGAAATGACAGGGTTAGAAAGATGTGTGGTAGTAAGAAGAGTTTAGTATGGAGAAGAGTTGAAGAGGGTTTGCTGAAATGGTTTGAGCATACTGTAAGAATGAGTAAGAAGTTGACAGATAGGATATATGTGTCAAAAGTGGAGGGGACAAGAATTGGAGATGAAAGGATGGGGTGAATAAGGTTTTGAGTGCTTTAGGCCTGAACATAGAGGATGATGTAAAGCATGCAAGAGATAGTGTGAATTGGAGTGATATTGTATACAGGGGGCAACATGCTGGCAGTGAACTGAGCCTGGGCATATTAAATATCTGGGAGAACCTCAGAAATGTCTGTGGGGCCTGGTTGTAGATAGGGAGCTGTGGTTTCAGTGCAATACACATGATAGGTGGAAAATGGATGTGAGCTAATGAGGCCTTTCCTTCCTCTGTTCCTGACGCTACCTTACTAACACGGAAAACTGCAAACACATTTTAAAAAAAGATTAGGAAATTTACTTAAATCTCCTACATTGTCTCCATCATTCAAAATTGAGGATTTTATTCCATTCCAGGCTGTAGCACTCAATCCCGTACAAATTATGAAGGCGGAGGCTGAGGAGGAGCGATCAGAAACAGCTCGTCTCTCTTCATTTATTGGAGCTATAGCTGTTGGAGATTTGGTTCGTTCAACCCTTGGTCCAAGAGGCATGGATAAGATCCTTGTATCCATGGGAAGAAATGAAGGTCAGAAAATCATTGACGAATGATTTTGAGTATAAAAATTCTTACTTATTCTGCTTTGTTGAAGTATGCTAACGTAAAACCTTTCAAAATTTAGTTTAATAATCATATACTCTTTAACAGGGCAAATTGAGGTAACAAATGATGGTGCTACAATTCTGAGGAATATAGGTGTAGATAACCCTGCTGCAAAGATTCTTGTGGATATTAGCAAGACACAAGATGATGAGGTAAGGATTGAATATTTTGTATGAATCATACAGTTAGAATCTTCATCTTAAGTAAATACTTTGTATCCATCACAGTCAGAATTTTGATTTTCTGTATATTTACTTTGATACGGTAGTTCAGATTATTATGGTTAGAATTCCATCATTGTTATGAAAATAGCCAGGCTTTCTCCATCAAGGAATGCATCCAAAAGATATATATAGATAGATGTATAACAGTAAAAGTTATATACGCAGCTTGTTATTCACTGTACAAATAACCTGAGCCATCTTTATACATATGCTTGCAGTTTACTTGTTTTAGAATATTCCTCTTATTTCCTCTATATCATAATCAAGATATTTCTTATTGTGATTAAAATCATGTTCAAAATCTTATGTCTGTACTCTGGGGTTAGGAGGGGAAGAATACTATCCATGTCATAAAAAGCAGTGAGGTGGGGAAGGAGCGAGGGGCTGGAAATCTTTCCATCCTTTATTAATACTTTACAGGAGGCAGGTTGTGATTTTTCTTTTTTCTGTTATGCTGTTTTCTTTTCCTGACTCTTTCCTTATTAAGTTGGGAAATAGCAGAAAGTTACTTGGATTTTTTTTTTTTTTTTTTCGCTCTGCTCCCTTTTTTGCCACACTTACAAGATAAGTAAGATAGTACAGTAAATAAAGTTTCCTTGCTTACAAAAAGAAAGGCAAGTAATGCTGTATGATTTTCGGGAGATTAGATGTTTGTCAAATGATTATTGTTTTTTATTTTAGGTTGGAGATGGGACAACCTCTGTTGTGGTTCTGGCTTCAGAGTTGCTGCGTGAAGCTGAAAAGTTGGTTTCCATGCGACTCCACCCACAGACCATCATATCTGGGTATCGCAAGGCCACAGATATTGCTCGAGAAGCTCTTACAAACTCCGCCCAAGACAACTCTGCTAACCCTGACAAATTCAGGGAAGATCTGCTAAAGGTTAGTTCATCACCTGGTTACATTAATAACCTTTAAACGGGGGATGACTTTCAGAAAATTTTATTGTAGTATTGACAAAAAAGTAGTCTTCAGATTTTCTTTTCCCATTATTTGATGAACAAAACACATGTAAAAGTAAAGGTTATGTAGAAAAGCGGGCTAATATACTTTACATGGCTCTGGTATAAAGCCAACATAAACATGTACATCCCAAAAGGGATTGGTGTATAAATGTTTGTGATTGTATGTATCAGTATGAAAGTTTAAGGGTGCTCCAATCATGGAGTTTATCAGAAAATTAAAAAAGATATTTTTGTCATATCAGATAATGGGAAAAATCAAGATGAGTAAATAATCAAACAGACTTACCTTATTGGATATAGCAAAGACATTTAAAGTTTGCACACTTCTTGGTTATGTCTGGCTTATCTGCTGAAATGACATATATCACTACAGAGATTGACCGTCAATGTGTTTAGTGTACTTAACTCAAACAATTTTGTTTCCAGTTTATGATAACATTTCATTTTTATACATTTTAACACAAAAACCCAATAAATGATAAATGATTATCATGTAAAATTGAAAGACATGTTGGAGATGCTTTACTTTTACAATTACTTTCATTTTACAGATAGCAAAAACGACTCTCAGCTCTAAGATTGTTGCTCAGCATAAAGATTTTTTTTCCAACTTGGCTGTTGATGCTGTCTTAAGGCTTAAAGGATCTGGCAACCTTGATGCTATTCAGATTATCAAGAAGCAGGGTGGTACCCTTGGGGATTCTTTCCTTGATGAAGGTAATACTTTTTTGTGCTACTAATCTATGGATGAGATTTAAGATTTTATGTTATGGTTGGTGAAAAGAAAAGAAGTTATGTATTTATTTTTGCATTTGATAACTTGAGTGTCTTCCTTCTCAGTTGATTTGCATTGGGCTTTGGTCACCAACTGCAAGACCATAAGAACAGTGCATCACAATTGCAGAATATATTGAGATCAGAAATGATCTTTGACTCTAACTCCAATGTGTACTTAAAATGATATACCATGAGTCGCATTTTGTCCCTTCACCTCTTCAAGAACTCTTCACTGTCCACAATGTTGATGTTTTAAAAACTTAAAGATTTTGATCAGGTCACCCCTCACTCTTCTCTCTTCCATGTTGGTCAAATCTAAAGACTTCAACCTTTCCCCTTTTAGATTTACTTGAATTAGGTGATTATGATATATTTGTATTTCTGCTGACCTTTTTAGGTTCTTGGTGTTACTGAATTTAAAGGATGTTATTGTAAGTACACAGAGCGGAAGTGTTGTTGAGCCTAATGGATTTTCCTTACAGGCTTTATTCTGGAGAAGAAGATTGGTGTCAACCAGCCAAAGCATATTGAAAATGCCAAAATTTTGATTGCTAACACTCCAATGGACACAGACAAAATCAAAGTTTTTGGGTCTAAGATCTCCGTAGAATCCACAGCCAAGGTATGAAATTTTCTCTTTTATTCCTAATGAATTCTTTCTGTTATTCAAATCCATTATAAGGATATCATTTCCTTGGTTGCAGGGTTTGATCTGCAATACTGAGGTATTTTGCTCTGTAGTTTTATGAATGGATCTCATAGTGCTACTTATAGGTCTTGATTGCAAGCTTTGTTGTTTGAACCATTTTAAAGCACGTAAATAACATTTTCAGTGCAGCACAAAAAATCTGATTTTTTAAAGTGTGTTCATATTGTACCAATTCCTTGGTTACTTCCCCTTGTTTTTAAAATGTTTAATTTTTGGCCTGTAATGTTTGTTTAACTTGTAACATATCTTGTTTGTACTAAACTTTTCTCTGCAGAATGCAGTTTGATCTGTTGTATCACAGTTTCCTCTGGAATTTAATCATACATTAGAGGAGGAGAGTCGAGCATTTTAATTTTGATGTTTTTAATTTCTGTATATCTTAGTTCAAGGTTGTTTTGGTTTGTAGTATGTAATGTTCCATCAATGAACATAGGGCGACTTAAGTAGATTCCAACGGACTGTACATGGAATGTTCAGTCACCATGCAGTGCCGTGTGAATTTGTGTTGCTCAGTGCAGTCAGGCACATGGGGAAAAAGGAAGAGTTTGCTAATGAGTGCAGGTTTGATATTAGAAGGTAGAGATTTATCTTTCACGTGAACACTTTAGGCATCGATAGGGATTTTTATCATTTGAGAGGCTTAATATATCTTATTCTAAATGGAATTGGGTATGTTATTACTGTTAGGAGATAGATGTTCAGATTCAAAGGTTTCAGGTTAACCATGAGGGCAAGTAAGTCCTTAAATGGGTCTTGATTCTCTTTGTTAAAGGACAGGGGTTAGTTGGATTCAGTCAAGATATTTTCTGTGTTAAAGGGGAGAAAGAATGTTACCCATGTATCTCTTGCATGTTGTAGAAGGCAGCTAAGAGGAGCGAGAGTAGAGGTTGGAAATCCTTCCCTCCAGTAGTATCACTTTCAATAAGTAGGAACAAGAGGAATCAGTAGAGGATTTTTTCTAAGACTCAGTCATCTGCTCCTGACTGTACCTCACTAAGGCAGGAAAAGATGAGAAGGTATAAAAGAAATTATATTTAGTTATGAAAGCAGGTGATTCAAACATGCCAGGTATGTTTTGTATTCAGGCTTGCAAGCTTCTTGATAGGTAGCCACCAAGAATTTTTCATTAAGATTTTTTCCTCAACAGGTTGCTGAGCTTGAGCTTGCAGAAAAGGAGAAAATGAAGTCCAAGGTTCAGAAGATATTAAAACATGACATTAATGTATTTATTAATCGGTAAGTTACAAGCATAGATAAGAATTTAATTTCAGCACACCTTAACCAGCTATCTTGTAGATAGATACTTTTCTTCCTCTTCCCAATCACTTATTACTCAGTCAATCCTCATTACACTTCATATTGTCATCAAGATATTTTGTTTCCAACCCATCCAATCTCTTTTGTACTTCCCAATCTAGGGCCCATGCCTCACATCCCTGCAACTTCATTGGTACTACTATACCATCAAACATACCCATCTTTGCCCTCACAGACAGTGACGTATCTTTCCAGACATTACTCATTTCACATAAGTCTGTACCTCCTCACCCAGCTTTGGCTTACTCCAGCTCCCATGGTTCTATCCATGGCCATGTCCACTCCCAGGTATTTAAAACATTCCTTTTATGTTTTTCCGTTAATCCTCACACTACAACCAGCTTCTCTTCACACTGTTCAACTTTCATCTAGCTCAGCTTATTTCCTCATTTTTTTTAATGTTGATGATTAATGTATACATTAGATAAGAATATACTAAAGAGAAAGGGGATAAAAGAGACCAGGGAAAGTATTTAGATATTTTGGAGGAAGTGAAAGACCTAGTTTAAAAAGTGCTGGGTCATAGTTATTGAAAAAGACATTCAATGGTAGAGTTTCAGAGCTTTGAGGTGTACAGAAAAGTTATTGAAAAAGACATTCAATGGTAGAGTTCCAGAGCTTTGAGGTGTACGGAAAGAAATAGTTATAAAAATAGCCCACCTTTGAGTTGCCAATGGTCATATGGTAATCATGTGATGTAGCAGCTTGCTGAGTATTGTATGGTCTTGCAAGTGGGAGGGGCACACAAGCAGCAAGCTCTCAGGAGCAAAAATGAAAGTAATACTCTCTCTACTTATGATACAATCTGTTGAAATTGTTGCTGAAGTGCTATAGTTAACAGCCAAAGAATTGCAAACATTATTTAGGGAATAGCATAACCCAAGATCACATCTCAAGATGACTTTAATCATAAATGATGATATTTGTCGTTACATGCAGGTACCTTGTGGTATCACAAACGTTAGGAAGTGGACTTTTTTTTTAGAATAATCTTTTCCAATAACATAAGCATCATATTATTCTAGCAACATCAGGATGTCAGGAAAAAAATCATTAAAGTGATTTTACAGAGTTTAGAGCATAGCACAGTCTCTCAGTTTTCTCAATTGATCATGGCAAACTTAATTATGGCAAGAGCTAGATATCATCAGTGGAGCCGAGTATATTTCTTTAATGTCAGTTTGACACTCAGCTGTACATAATCTCATTTTTATGAAAAAGGATCGTTGTTGACAGTAAATTAACCCATAAATACGGGGTGACCGTGAAATTGTGCATGATATGGACAAAAAAATGTCCTCAAATTTTCTCTCATGTGATAGAATGTAAGAACTGTATGTAGAAGATAAGATTATGTACAAGAAAATGAGCTCAGCTAATGTATGTGGCCACAATAAAGTGCTGATGAAAGGTCCCTGGCAAGTAGTGGCAGAAGTGGTGATGTTGAGGCTGGGGGATTGAGCCTCTGACACAAATTCATTTATGACCAGTCTTTGATATGAAAGTAGTTTATGTAAACTTAAAGGATAAGTAGAAAAAATGAGCAAACTTGATTTCTATGTTAGATTGCTCAAAGATAATGCATGATTTGCCAGTAGAGGCAGTTGCGAGATGGAAAGCCTAACCCACATTCACTAAATGACATCACTATTTATTGATTTCCCTTTGCAGACAATTGATCTACAACTACCCTGAGCAGTTGTTTGCTGATGCTGGTGTCATGGCCATTGAGCATGCAGACTTCGATGGTATTGAGCGCCTGGCTCTTGTAACTGGTGGAGAGATTGTATCAACTTTTGATAACCCTGATTTAGTCAAACTTGGTCGGTGTGATTTAATCGAAGAGGTTAGTGTTGAAGATATCCAGTGACAATCCCTCAGAGGTATAGCTGGCATTAGTTTCTTTACATGAAACATTCACATTAAAGGGTGAATTATTTTATTTTAGAGAAATTTATATTTTGTCATTTAGAACTTTTTTTTTGTGTGTGAGATAAGTGGCTAAATGTTTCCTTATGTTTCATATTTGATGTGTTTAGTAAACTCCTACCTACACTGAAATGTTTGTTGCGCAAATTATTTGAGGGTTCGGGACCTAAACATGCTGGTGAGTAAAATTTTGCATGGGATAGAGTGAATCGGTAATATGTAACATGTAAGGTAACCATGGCTGCTAGAGGTGAGGTAGAAAATCATATCAAAGAAACAGGAGAACATGGAGATGAAATTGGAGATAGGAGAGTGAAAGGCCTGCACAGGATAGAACTTGAACAACTTGGTTTACAAGGGTTGACTTATTGTCAGTGGACTGAACCAAGGCATGTGAATTGTCTGGGGTAAACCATGGAAAGGTGTAAGGGTCCTGGCTGTGGATAGGGAGCTGTGGTTTTGGTGCATTACACTTGTCAACTAGTAATAAATGTGAGCAGATGTGTCCTTCTGTTTCTGGCATTACCATACTAATGTGGGAAACAGCGATCAAGTATGAAGATAAAAGATATGTTGAGTTGCTTGGATTCCCTCTTCAAGATTTGATTGCCTCTAGTACAAAGGACTGAACACCATTCGTGCTCTTGGGTGTTCAGAAGTTTGTTTCCCCAGCTACACCAATTTTTCCTGTCTTTTGCAATATATTATTTCATGTTTAAGGTATTACGCCTTTATCATATGTGTAATTCATATAGCCTTTAGATTATATTTCAGTTTGCATTAACTTTTTTTTTTAGTGCATTGTTGGTGAAGATCGTATGATACGCCTTAGTGGAGTGGCTATGGGTGAAGCATGCACCATTGTACTACGTGGGGCCACAAATCAGATTCTAGAAGAAGCAGAACGTTCACTCCATGATGCTTTGTGTGTGCTTACACAGACAGTTAAAGAAACACGAACAGTTTATGGAGGAGGTAAGAAGGGTGTGATTGAGTTCATTTCTGAATTACATCAATACGGTGCTCAGGTGAGTAAGATGCCACGCTCTTGGTGGATTGTATTAATAAAAGAGGTGCTTGTATGAAAACTTTCTGTTTGTTTCTCTATATCTCTGATGCCCATTTCCACCTGGAACTCCCCTCAAGGGGATGAACCATGGCAAAAGTCTCCACTTATCCCTATCCTTATATTCCTCCCCACATACATCATTCCACACAGTCTTGCCCATTTTCCTCACTGCAGTACTCTTCCACCATTTCCTCATTTGCACCAACTCCTTTAATCATATGTACTCTTCCACCATTTCCTCATTTGCACCAACTCCTATAATCATATGATCATGCACTCTTTTTTAAACTCCCACCTTCCCATCTTGCATTCTTTCCACATGCCTACACCACCTCAAAATATTATTATACCCACTCTGCCACTCCATGATTTATTCCCATTACATTCCCTGCTTTACCAAATATTTCGTACTCCCCCTCATTTCTTTCATCATTCCATCTTGTCGTACTACATGTGCCTCTCGGATAACTCATTTCCATTGCCAGCATTCTTGACCTCTGTAACTCATCCTATGGCCATGTTTCGGCTGCATTGGTCAGGGGTTGGGAGGATTATGCTGTTCCTCGATCCTTTCTTTCCCTCCATACTTACCCCTCAACTCTTCATTATTCTGTTAAGGAACCCATTGACACTTATCTTGTGCTGCTCTCTAACTTATCTCTCCTGCCATATCACGAAACTCATCCAAGATAGCCCCCAAACTCTTAAACTCTGTCACCTCTTCCAGTCTTTCCTCTCCCATATTTATGACACAGTTTAGTACACTTTCTTCTCTTACTCTGTAGGTTTTCCAGAATCTATACTTTCACTCTGTTTCCTTTCAGACACTGTTACTTTACTTTTACTTGCATTTACCTTCACTCATTTATGCATACACACGCCATAAAACACACTTAAAACTTCCTTCGATTCCTCTTTGTTCACTGCAAACAGCACAGTATCATCTCTAGCAGTCTTGTCACTAGCCACCATACCTCACCACCATACTCCATCTCTACACCCCTTTTCCCTAGTTTTGCTGTCATCTTTCTTAGCACTTCATCCTTTTATATGTTAAAATGCCACTGTGACACCAAACAGCCGTGCTTTACACCCACATGTATGCAGAAACTTCACTAAGCTCTCCATCCACTCTGGTACATACATTTGCTCCTCTGCTGAAGGCTTTCACACCATCTAACAAGTGTCTTCCTACCCCATATATCCTAAACACATCCTATAAAGCTTTCCACATGACTCTGTGTCAAATGCTTTCTTCGGATCCACAAAAGCTGCATACAGTGTCTGGAGGTATATAATACAATTGGGCCCATTCAGTATGTTTATTGGTATTGTAAGACCCATTTAATGTACATGCATTCATACACACCCATTGACATGTACAAAAGCTCTTGCATGAATCTCATGAAAGATTCTACTAAGCTTCACTTAGATCAGTAGTATCATGCCATATTAAAGTTGCCTTGTAGGGTGTGGTCTTGTGTGAAAAGGACATAAAGTTTTCTTTACAGATGATGGCATGAGTTAAGGACATTTAAAAATCCCATGTAAATGGGAGAAGGTTTAATAATGATTGATGGATGTGGTGACTGAGGCATTTTACAAGAATTCAGTGCTTCACGCTTGAAGTATTAATAATTTGAATGAGTGTAGGTATTATCCATGCAGTTTATGAAGTTGGTTGTATTTAAGGCATTTGTACATGTAGGCATCTGTCCTTGGAAGGAATGATAAATCATTCACATTAGTACATACCCTTTGTAAACAAAGATATAGGAATCTGTTACCTGAAAAAGTAAGTTGGACTTGATAGTCAGGCTGTCCATGTATATATCCTTGATATTGTTGATATTTTGCATAGGTATGACAGTAATTACATGTTAAGAATGCCTAAATTTCTTCATATAATATTCAAGATAAAGAAAGGCAAGTTTTTTGTGAGGTATGATTTGATTCAGATGTTACCTCTAAAATTGTATTAAAATTGATTGACATGAGAAATTGGGAGATGATCTTTCAGAAATAGTTATAAATGGTGGGTAAACATTGGTGTAGTCCTTAAAGGACAGAGCCTGAAAATTTTAGTGGGGTTGCTAGGACCATCGTTTGTTAGAAGTATTAGTTAAAAGTATTGTTTGTTTAGAAGTATCGTTTGTTAGAAGTATTTTAGTCTTATTACCTAATTTTAGGATATATCAAGAAAAATTAAAGTGGAAAATATGGTAAATTAGCTTTTTTTTTTGCATAAAGATGTTTAACTTTGGTGCCCAGTCATGACCATACTATCATCCATCACGATACATGGGTAACTAACACTGGAGGACTCTTTCCTAATGGTGAATGTAGTTGCTTTTGATGCAAGGTATCTCTGCATATTGATAAATTGAACCTTCCAATCCAAATGACCTTAGGGGGATGGCAACCCATACAAGTATAGCTAGAGTCCATCCCCACAGGGTCTTGCATATTACCTCATTTATGTTTTATTGTTTACTGACACTGTAGCTCCCTCATGTTGATTATAGTCCCTAGTTTCATGAAGATGGGAACAGGCAACCTCTACAAGGAGAATTTAGAAATGTTGCAACTTAAAGGCATGAAGGTGAGTAACTAAAAAAAATGGCTTAAAGATTAAAGAGCTAATAATGAAATTTTGATGGTCTTAAGCAGGCACAGAATAGAGGTTTTTGTGACAGGTGAAGGTGATAGACAAATGTGGGAGACTTCACACTTTCTTTCTGTTCACATATTCCATTACACCTTGCCCACCCACCCCAGATCTTGAGAGTGAGTGATAAAGTAGATTTCATGCAATGGTTAAGAAATTAGGCACTTGTTGATATTGAAATATGCTTTTAAGTTGCAGGCATGTGTTTCATAAACAGATAAATAGGTTTTGCTTTTTTCTTTTTTTTTTACAGGTTGCAGTGAGACACTTATGGCCCGTGCAGTGATAGAAGCATCTGCCCATGTTCCTGGAAAAGAAGCTCTTGCCATGGAGTCATTTGCTCGAGCTCTCCTTATGATCCCAACAATTATTGCAGACAATGCTGGTTATGACTCTGCACAGTTAGTATCAGAATTGCGGGCAGCTCATGCTGAGGGCAAGTCAACTATGGGTCTGAATATGGAAGCCTCCACAGTTGATTGCATGAGCAATGTTGGTATTACTGAAAGTTACCAAGTCAAGAGGCAGGTATTGTTGTCAGCTTCTGAAGCAGCTGAGATGATTCTCCGAGTTGATGATATTATTAAGGCAGCACCAAGGAAACGTACATCAGATGATAGAGCTTGTTAGAATGTTGATGAAAGAATTTGCTCTGCCTTGCACATTTAGTGTTGAAATCACAATCAAGCCATGCTTTATACTTGTAACCATACAGTCTCTTGAACAGTCCTGTGTCAAGTGTTCATTATTTCTATGATCATATAATAAAATTGAAAGTTAATTGGAGTTTTAAAAGACCTTTTGAGGAGCTGTAAATTGGTACTTAAAGTACTCACTTATTTCACCAGCACTCCTTCAGCTGCAGTGACAGCCAAGAATGGTAGTTTATATATATATTTTTTTTTTCATACATATTCACCATTTCCCGCATTAGCGAGGTAGTGTTAAGAACAGAGGACTGAGCCTAAGAGGAAAAAATGCTCACTTGGTCCCCTTCTCTGTTCCTTCTTTTAGAAAAGTAAAAACTGAAGAGGAGGATTTCCAGCCCCCCACTCGCTCCTCTTTTCGTTGCCTTCTATGACACTCAGGGAATACATGGGAAGTATTCTTTCAACCCCTATCCACAGGGATATATGTAACAATATTCACATGCACAGGGTTTACTAGTGACTTTCATGGTTTGTACAGTCTATTGCAGTCGAATTATGAATTGATAATTGTAGTAGAGCCATATTACTGAAATAATTGAAATGGTAGAACATCATGACAAAAAAATCTATCCATAATCAATATTCATTGTGAATAAGAAATTACACCAAGAATCTATATATATAACTATTCTTCTGTAGATTTCCACCAACTTACTACACATTATGCACCCTTGATGGACATCCCATCAGAAGAGACATTTATTTATGTCTTTCTAACAATTTCTCTTCTGTTGACACTTTCTTGCTGTATCAGTTCTGATTTTAAATACATTGTATATATTATCATTCCTTCTCTGTTCTTCTTCCATCCAGTGAAGGATTAGATCAAACACTCTGTCATGCAGAATTCTTGAACTTTAACCTGAATATTTACCCATTCACAGAAACTTTGCTCTTCAAATTTCCCTTGCTTCCATCTGCTCCAGCTTCCTCCTGTCCTCATAATTATTTCAGAATACGCCAACCTTTAATAAGTTTTCATTCAAGTTGAAATTACACCAATTTTTGATCTCAAGAAAAAAAAATACTTTCCCACTACTCATATTGACTTGACATTTTCCAACACCCATAAAAGCAATTTACTTCCCAAATCCATTTCCCTCTGCAGTGTTATCTGCTCATCCAAGTGTTGTAATACATTCTAAGGTGTTCATTATCAATGCACATTTTGCTGTCTTTATTATCAAATGTGCATTGCGATGAATGATACTTTATACCTGCACTGTTTACACGTCAGTAAGCCAAGTTATACATTTCACTTTTTCCTGAATCATTTCATTTGATGCAACAGTAGTGTGTTAATATCATTGTATATTCATTAGTCATGGGAAAATTTAAGATATTCATATCACAAGTGGACTGCTGTGTATGTTACATTTTCCATCCTTATGTGTATAAATGTACCTCTTGTCAATTATTCCCACTTGCATGAGGTGGATTAACTGCATTCCAGCTCGCACTTTCTGTGGAATTGATAATTCATAATGGGTTCTATACAGAAATCTCACAGGATCAGAAAGGGTGAGGATGCCCCTCAAACTCCTTAGCAGTAAACTACCTACTCTTGTATTATGATGATTAAATCTGGGGAGGAAGAATGTGACATCAGGATAGGTAGATGTATAAACCAGTTGTGTATTTGGAAAAACGTGTGAAATACCACGAGGTAGTTAAGTGTATGTGGCATTAAGGGATCTGTGGAAAGTATATGCCACAGGTGACAGAGAGACTTGGTGGAAGTTGTATAAATGTGGTAAATGGAAAGTGACTTCAGAAAGTAAGGCAAGTGTTCGAGTTGGAAGGGAGGAGGTGAGTGGCTGTCAGTGCAGGTGTACCTGTGTCAAAAAAGTTTAATGTTACCATGTTTATTTAAACTTTATGGATGGAATGGTAAGGAAGGTGAATGCATGGACGTCAAGATAAGGGCAGGTCTACAGTGTACTGAAGGTGTGGATGCATAGGAAGTATCTCTGTTGCTATTTGCAAATGACGGTTCTAGTGGCAGACTCCTAAGAGAAACTTCAGAAGTTGGTGGCAGCTTGGGAGGGTGTGTGAAGGGAACCAGTTAGCTTGGGTGTGCACTTGAATGGAGAGACTTTGGAGGAAGTGAAGTGTTTAAGTTACATGAGTGGACATAACAGCTGAGGGAAGCCATAGGGGAAGAAGGGCTTTGTATGGCTGCAAGGTATAGGCTGTATGTGATGAAAGTATGGAAGAAGGTGAATGAGTTGGAAAAGAAATATATTAGTATAATAAGATGTCTGAAGAGGATTGATTAAGTAAGATTTGAAACAATGAGAGAGGTGTGGTTGTGAGTATATGTTTGAAAGAGCTGAAGAGCACGTGTACTAAAATGATTTAGATGTGTCTAGGATGACAAAGAGCATAAATATGTCAGAAGTGAAGGGGAAAAGCAGAAGGGGGAGACTGAATTTGAGGTCGAAGGATCAAGTGAAAAAGTTTTAGG
>JAUUDZ010437403.1:0-13328 GCA_032361705.1 Panulirus versicolor
CTGGTTGGTAGCTGCTGGCCACACACTCACCCTCACCCCCCCCCCCCCCCCAACACCATACGGCGCGACATCTGTTGGGCCATTAAGGCACTTTCTTTCCAGTGTTCTTTGTCATCCGATATGACGAAGCCTTTTCATTAGTGCTATGTTCATTTGCATACCTGGCATTCTAATGAGTTTTATTTGCCTTTTTGTTACGAGGATAAGAGAATAGCCCGATCGTCCTGAACCAAATCGTTTCAGATATATTACATAAATATTAATTCTTAGAAAGTTAATTTTTAAACCTTGGTGTTGAATTAAGAAAAATCAAATCAATCCCTGTTGCTTGCTGCTTTTAATTCCTGTTATACAAAAATGCAAAGCAGAAAATATTCTGAAAGAGTTATTTATAGTGCAGCAAACTGTGTGAATATTACATTTAAACTCAGCTGTGCTTGTTGACCGGTGCGTGTATTTGAAAAAAAAAAAAAGCATTTTGTATCTTTTACACTTTTATCAAAGCCAGTTGAAAACAGTGCGACCTATGCGACATGGAACATTTATGCAAGTTGTGTTACTTGTAAATGATACAATTATATATCCAGTCTACAACTCTAGTGATTGTGTTCAAGTTGTACCACGTTTGCCTTTAAAAGAAGTTAGCAGGTGTTCACAAACAAAAATTTGCAAGTCCATCGAATGAGAACTAATTCGATATAACTACCTCGTAAAAAGCGCTCTACGCCCCATTGTACAATGAACCCATTTATGTACTTGAATAACCTTTAGACTTCTTAAAAATGCAACTTATAAGTATCAGTGCAACAATCAAAATGAATACACAAAATATATGTGGGATAAAGTTGAAAAAATAGACAATTCGCAAAAAATAGATAGTTACCGATAAGTGATATAGTTCATGGGCACTACAGTGAATTATATAACACAGAACTGCGTACTTTCGTAGAAATTAAACTAAACGTTCGTTTAATAGATGGCACTATTATGGAAGTATCTGACATCTTTTAGCGCACAACGGTTTCGGTTCGTTTCAGCCGAGTTGACCAATCTTTACTCCATCATCTTTGATCGCGAAGTGAAGTGAAATAAGCACCCAGTACGCGAGTTTAAGCGTCTCAGTCCTTGACAAAAGTGTGGTGAAACAGGATCCTTTCATCGTGGATCCCGCTGGTGACGGTGCATTCAGAGAATGAAGCTTTTGTGCTTCTGAAGAGGTTGGTTGGCTTGGAGATTTCATTATATTTATAAAATGTAAATTTATTTGATCATCCGTCACAAACCTGAGGATCGATTTGTCATTCATTGCCGTTGCTACTACTGTGCCATTTTAGCTCATTTCTTATCTTTAAAACTGATGTTTACTGTACTTATGATAGACGGGCACTTATGCCACTAGTCTTACAAACTGTAGCTAATTACACTATTCCTTATTGAGAAGAGCTTACCATATAGTAAACCTATTGCCACTGTTAAAAGCACCCACCACCTCGACACACACAAATGATCTCACAAACTCGTACATGAACGCACGTGCAAGTCATTAATGTATGTGTGTGTGTGTACCTACATAGTCTTGATGCGTTTTAACACTAGGGAGGGCACATATTACATAAAACGAGGGCTGTGAAAGAGTACTGTAGGATGGACACATTCTACGAAATAACGCGTTTGGCGATGATCGTTACCACGCTAAAGCCTGGAAATGACAAGTTTCTGTTGATTGCACTAGTTATCACTGAACTGGTTATAAGGATTGCCGTAATACTGCTTTCGTAATTTGAAATATTTCACTGGATAAACGAATAAAAGCAAATGTTCAGACATTCAAATAATTTGCCCTTGTAAAATTTTTGTACTATAAACATATAAGCATGTACACAACAGCATAATGCTGCCAATAATAGTCTGAAGTACAGGGAAGCTTGGTGTGCGAATCCCTGGCCATTTCTTGAGGTGTAAACCTGGGTATACAGCTCTCCATGGCATCACGCAGATCGTTAATATTTTTAAGTCTTCTATTCATAGGTATCGTCTCGTTTCTTAAAAGAACGTTCTGGTTTTAGACTTTGGTGGTTTGGCAACACTACCCTAATGAGTCATTGTACATATTGTCCGTAACGACTCCTTAGCTTTGCCTGCATATAAATATCCAAAACATATCCAAATCAAAAACATGGGTAAAAATGAGGATTAAAGCCTATTTAAAATGAGATTATTGACAAAACTCGCAGATTATTGTGGTTTGGTAACACTAGTTTGCCTTATGACTCATAACTGTTCGTGAAGAAGACTTCTCAGCTTTGCCGGCATACACACAATCTTGTGTATATATACAATATATATGTATATTATATATATATATATATATTCTTAGAAACATTGGTGAAAATGGTTTAAAACCATGATGCACTAAACCTAAGATTACTGACAAAACTCATTTCATCCGGCAGTATACTTACGAGAATATATCAAAAAGTGTATAATGTAATTTGTGCTCATTTGATTTTTCTTCTCCCCAACCATGAATAACTTGCAAGAGGGTAGAGCTTTGAAGATACGAGAACGATAAAAGCATATTTTCGTCTTTCCCGCACCCTTTACTGCACCTTCACATCAGTCTACGAATAAGATAAATCAGAACGAGATAGTATATTTATATAAGAAACGGATCACATTGGTTTACAATGGCTTTGCACAATTATCTTCCGAATGAACAATATCGAATGATAAAGTGTCTACAGTGTTCACAAGGTAACAAAGTTAATATCCACATTTACTGCAAAATCTCGCACATACATACAGTTTAAGATTTTCCCAGGGTGTTCAAACGAATTCGGCAGTGAAAACGAAGAACTAAAGAAAGTTGAGCCTACTGTCGCCTTCAAAAGTTACCCTTGTGTACCATTGGTCAATCTCAGAATCAACGATACAAATACGTGTAGATATTCAAGTTATCTCGAGTCGCCGAAACGCACCACTGAAACTGATATGGTTGTCTACGACCGAGAAGACAACAAGCAACCACGCTATTTTTTCTTCTTGACAAAAAGCAATGTCTTCTATATAGGAAAAATTGGCAAATCCACAAATGAAGTGGTACAAGTTTATTGCAAAATTACATTTAAATCAAAATGAGAAGCGAAGATCGATATTCGTCACGTTCAATGAAATTTTTTTTTTTTTTTTGCAAGACATCTTTGAATGAACGCACGAGTTAACACTTTCTGCATATTCAAATTACAGAACTCATTACATCTTAAGGAATCTAGTGCAAAATTAATTGCACGATAAGCAGAGTATTTTAACTCGTGATACATGAGCTAATCATGTATTCCATTCTTCATAGATTTCCACTTCGTGTGGGCTTTGGGATTACTTAAAAACACAAATCCTGACGACCAGTTTTCATGTCTTACAGATAGCAATTATGGTTCATAATTGTCTTGTACTGTTCATTAGTAAACAGCCACCTGAGTAATGTGGGAGATCTCCTGGTGCAAAGTCATTCACGTTTTAGTCTTGGTGCTCCTTGATGAGATGCTAACGAGCGGTTTGTTAGGCTTGTCCTCCTTCCCTCAGTAACGACAGAGGTTTTCATGTGTTGTTTTTTCTTTCAGAATCCTTGATGGTGCTGCTGCTCTACGTATGGTTGTTAATGACTACCACGAACAGTTACTCTTCAATCACAAGTCTTACCTCGTCCAACGTAAGTGCATCTTCTCAACTGCCAGTGTCCCCGTCTGTCATGCGCTTATCCTCAACTGCTACGTGTTTCACCCCTTTTATCAAGCGCGACTAAAATCACCACAAGTAAGTTCCCGACACGTTTCCTCCTGACGAAGAGGTATTTGTCCTTAACTGCCTTTCATTTCCAACTATCACTTATCTATGATAATTATTCGTCTATTCTTGCCTACTACATGCCGATCCCTAACCAGCACCTGTGTGTGTGTTGCGTACCCCACCCTATCACATACCTATCCTGGACCATCAGGTTTTTATACAGAAGCTTCACGTTCCTATACCTATCGTCTTGTCTAATTCTCACCATTGTGAGCTTCTCCTTAGCAACAGTACATTCATTCTCAACCATAATTTGTCAACTAAACATACCTCATTCTACATTATGCCAATCCCGACGTCCCGCTCCCATGACAACTACGCTACTATATACCCTAATACCTTACTACCTAGTGACTCTCCAAAACAGTTTCTACCTCCATTCCATTAGAGACTAGCAGGTGTTCTGGTAGGGAGTTATTGGTGTGGTAAACAGAGATGGGCACGAAAACACGACAACAAACGCTTTATTGGATAGGATATATAAGATGAGGTAACAAGAGGGCAATTGGGCTGCTGGAGGTGCAGGATTATGGCGAAGAGGCGGGAAGGTAAGGTGGTTCGAGTAATACGAGGAAAGCTTGGCAGGGGTCCTGTGATGCTGGTAGGCGTCAGATGAAGCAGGAGCACGTGGGAGAAGTGGGTGGCTGCAGAGTCTACGTGGAGCTTCTGCAGAACGTGGGTGTGGCTCGTGTCGCGTCTCCTGGCGTATGCGGCGACTGCCGATATGTGATAGGGAAGCTGAAGGCTCCTGGAGTGTGTGGCGACTGCCTAAGTGCCTGGGTTGCAGGAGGCTCCTGAAGAGGCTCTAGGATGCAAGAGTGCCGCGGGCGTGGCCGTAGGTCCCTTGTTACAGCTGCTGCTCGTGACGGATGGAGCCGATGTCCCATGCGATTCCTGCTGAAGGTGGACGTCGGAGATGAGGCATCACAATGAAACCTGCCAGGAAGATTAGATATCAGGAGTTGCTTGGGACATCTACAGAAGGAGATGCCCCAGTGGCGGCTTAACTCTGGAGTACATCGCCAAGACTTCAGGTAACGGAGAGGTACACTTGTTTAGTGGCGAGTCAACTGTCCGACTTACTTGCTATGGTATTATCCGGGTATTTAAGATGCGGTAAGGTCAAGTAAGCGAGTAGTAGTTATTCCTAAAGGGACTAAGATACGAAGTCGAATGCTTCTGACCTTTCTCCTGGTGGTGGACTTCAGGTCAAGTCCGTAAGAGCGGCGCTTCTTATAGAAAGAAGGAGGTCATATATAATTACAGCGGCAGCTTTTGATCTGCTAACGGAAATATTGAATGTAGGTGTCGGGTATTATTAATGGAGGGGCAGATGTATAGAATGGTCCACCAATCCCATTCTTCCAAGAATTATTAGGGTCATGTGAGGTCAGAGGCTGTCATGGTTAATGGCGACGTCATTAATGTGACATTGGGTCACTAAAAGACTTTCCCCAACACAATACCCATCTCCTCCCTTTCTCCCTAAATCAAACATGGCTGCCAGTATCGTGTTTTCGCTCTATCACTGCGTGTCCCCACCCACGATGCGTGTCTCCTAGATCTTCAGATATCTATCCTAATTCGGTGTTCATTCCCAACACGTGTCTTCCTTCCCAAGACTAGGTATCTCCTCTACATCGCCACCCGCTGATCACACACACCGAGTTGTCTATCCCACAAACGCCAGTGAAGTGACTTGTCCCGTCCACAAACGTGGTTGTTGGCAATGACGCACAACTAACCCCAGACCACGAAATGTTTCATCCACATCCCTAAATAACTATCCTTCCATGAAAACTTTCCCACTCTACCACCAGTCACCGCATGTCTGTGCACGACCACAGTCTCTACCCAGAACAAGAATTGTCTATCCCTTATCTCGAGTACCTTTCCTCTAACCTTGGATCACCACATATCTGTCCTTCCACCTGTCTGAGTTTCTCCACCACTATGTGTACCCCAACCACTGCGCATTTCTCCTCCACCGCCAAGTGTCTAACTACCACCGTCATATGTTTGTCCAAACCATAAACACTTGTCTACTCATCATTGTTTCCTTCTCGTCGTCGGTTTGGAAGGCTCGAGAAAATAGAAAAGGAAGCTTCGATAAACCATTCTCGGTTGCCCACAATCTGAAGATGAACTAAAGTTGTTTTAGTTGTTCCAATGATGCATTCGTTGCGACGGCTTAAGGAAACAGGCTTCACAGGTGCATTTACTTAGCAATTCCGTACGGAGGTACTGCTGGATACGTGCTCACCCATTGCAGGTGAACGCTCCAATATGAAACTTCACGCCACGTTATCCACACCCAACCCCTCGGACAAGTAACTGACCGCAATAAAGCGAGGCAATTCGCATTGACACCACTCGAGAGTAGCACTAGCTCACGCACAGAGCCAGTCATTCACGCTACAATACGGCTGCACTCGCTCACCCACCTCGGTTCGCACGCACGTACACCCCATACACCTCCGTTAAGACATAGAGGCAGACTTCAGAATTCATGATGTCTGAAGTTTCTCGCTATTCGTAGCGGTGAAAATACCACCGCTCCGCCATCCACCATATCATAATCGCTGGTGGCCACTACGGCGCGAAAGCGGCGGGCCTGGGCGCTCCTCCAGACGATACAGCTCACAGGATAAGCATGGGCTGCACAAGAGACTTGCCGGGGATCAATCGAGACTTGTGCGCGGCGGAGGCAGTAGAGCAGGGCGCTAGTTTTTGTCGGGTGCCGCTTGAGTTTGCCTCTGGCGTAGACTTCACGGCGCTCCCTGACACCATCAACATATGGAAACTAAGGAACTTCCTGTTCTTGCATAGCACGAGGCCGCTACCCGCCTTGAGGTCGTCCCGGAGAGATCCAATACCTACGAAAACACCCGTGTCCCCCCAGTGACTAGTCGTGTGGTACTGCCCGTCACCATGAGGCGAGGTGCAGACTGGGTTAGCACTCGCACTTTGGAGAAATACCGTGCCTTCGCCTGTCTTCTGAGGTGGTCATCAATGGAATCGCATTCATCTGTAGCACATTACCACTCTGAAACAAACGAGTCGTGATGTGCATGTACCACCGACCTCATGTGGTGGGCTAAAAGCATCTGCGCTGTCGACCTTCCTTCAGTGCGGGACGTAATCCACAACAAACTACGAGCAAAGTCGTCCTCATCCAGGTGTGCCCTTGTTGTAGATCAACTTCCTCGTTGCTTTGACAACAGTTCAAGCGTGTTCTGTTGGCCCAAGGTTTGTAAAACTTGGTCACACGGTGCCTGCACCCTACACAGACCTAGGAAACGGGTAACGTATAACGATGTGAACTGTTGAATCCGTCACTTCCCATGACAATGGTCACGCCAGTTTCCGCGAACAGAGACCGCAGGACACTGACAAGAGGAGCAGCCGACGCCGTCCGCGAGCATGACATGCGACCACACGGACTTGCGACTGACGTACACTAGGAGGGTACGGCCCACCACACGGAAGCAGCCTCAACATATTCAAAACCTTGACTTGAAGGGTCATCGTCCTGCCACAACGGCTCATTCTCCTGCAGAGGGAGAAGCTAACGGCACTGGGAACACGTACGGTAGACTTTCAAAAATGCAGTTACCGTTGCTTTGGCACGCCAGAGTTTCTGGTCTTAGGCTATGGGGTATAACCAGCCTTGGGCCGTACACAGTTTTCATTTGTGCCGATATCGCCTGCCAATTAATGTGCACCCCATGCTCACCTTGTGAGCCATAGCACAAAAGGATTAGTCAAGATCTTTGTCAGACCACAATAGGCAGATATTCATTACATTCACTATTACAAAACTGGTTTATTACAAAAGCCTTTCATACGGTAAGCTTGACCGACTAGATGCAAAGAGAGGATACAGCGAGAAATTCAGGTATCTTGTAAATGTGTTGTGCTGTGCTATTCCTTGCAAGGTTTGTTTTAACATATCCTAAAAGGCCTATCGTTTTCAGTGTAAGACTTAGTCTGTGTTCAACGAGGTGGTCGTCAAGGGCAGCTAGGCTGCCGGGGGGCCCTGTACAGCAGCAGTAAAAGATATTCCAAGTCGTGTTGATGCTCAGGTAACCCGCCGATGATCACTTCCCTTAAGGTGGTGTACTCCCCGTCCCGTGTTGCAGTAGCTCTCAAAAAATATTGTTTGATCCTTGAGAGGTGCCAGACAGCGTTCAGGGCAGACACTACAGCGGCTTGGAAGAGCTCCACGTCCATGGGACTGCGTCAGGAATGCCGTGAGAAGCGCCCTTCTGCCAGAGAGCTGTGAAGCTGTAGCCAGAGCGCTTCATAACGTAACCACCGCAGGCGAGGGTTTATTTTCGCTGGAGCAACACAGTGTTGAGGACCGGAACCAGAGGACGGTGATCAGTTACCAGGTCAAAGTGGATTGGGCCTGCGAGGTTAATACCACACCACTGGACTAACCAGAAAACGGAGGACAGTTGCAACAACCGAGTCACTGCTTACCGAGACTCCGTATTAACGAGGAATCTCGACTATTATTGGACAAGCTTCCAGGTTGCGCTATGACCATCGTAGAATATAATCAGCGATTCATACCGGATGCGTCAATGTTGGTAATGAAAATGCTTGGGCTGGTGGCATTACCAAACTTCCTTTCACCAACTCGAAGGATGCGTTCTGAGGCTTTAAAAGATCTCTCAGAGGGTTGAGAAGCTTGTGCAATCTCTGGGGGGAGTCCATCCAGCTGATTTGCGAGGACTATAAACGATTAAAGGGCGGCTATGTTCTGTGGCCTCGGGAAATCAGCGATTGCTTTCGTCCCGAACATTCGCGTTGTAACCGTGGCGCGAGATGGTGTAGCCGCTGCAAGTCAATTAAGATTCTTAGAAACCCCGACTTCTCGGCCGTTAGCGTGATGCCAAACTCGTTACAGCATTGTATGATGGTAACGTGGGCCAAATGGTCTCCGTACGTACTGTCGTTAAGCCAAGATGTCATCTACCATGATTGTGTGAAGAACGTCTCCCATGGCATGGTCGCTACTTGGGTTGTGTTCTACGCCGTCGTCCACATGGCGTTATGAAGCATGCAAGATCCTGGTTCTCGTTAGTTTCAGTTTGAAAATACATCTTTAAGCCCAAGACGGTGAGCCTTCTTGCTCCCTATCCTATGGAAGTTGCGGCGTTATGAAGAGGATCGCACTGGGCATGTGGGCCTTCAGAGATAGCGATTAAGGCGTACAAGGTCGTCTCAACCTCTAGTCAAAAACAGTTTCTTCAATACTGGGACAAGAAGATAGCACCATGCTGTAGGGCACTCCACCTTCTCGATGATTTCCCTTCCAAGCAAGTCATCCGGTTGTACCTTGATTTCCGCATACCAACAAAGTGATGGTGCGGGAAGACGTTACGGCTTGCTCTGGGCTGCCTTGACCCACCATCGCCTCTCGCAGCCTAACAGACCGGATCTGAGCAGGAAAATCGTCTGACAGGATCCCAAGCTCACTGCATTCAAACCAGCTAAGTAGGGTTTGATTATAAAATTTAGGCTCATAAGCCAAGCACTGGAGCATCGAAGACTATTCAGCGCTCTTAATACAGTTTAGAATATTCTAAAAATTCATTTCAACTGAAAATGACCAGTTCCAGTCTTGATAAACCAAGAACAACGAAAAGTATAGCAGAGAAAACAGCTTACATGTGATCATCCGAGAGCTCAAGCTTGACCTTTGAAGCATGGTTAAACCTACCAGGGAAAGGAAAATCCCCGCTGCCATAGGTCAAACCACGACGACTACACACAAACCCAATACCGCGTTCAGGTCCATGTAGATCGCAGCTATGCAGGGTTCCCTTCACCTCCTCGACAAATGACAACCGTTTGAGTCTCCTAGCTCCAGGCAAAACGAGATCGTCATCAAGCACGAGTGTGTTGCTGGAGTGTAGTGTAAAGACCCGCAACGAAAAGACCAGTGCTACCTGGGTGCTCCAGGTTAAATACTCAGGACTCAGCCTCATCATACCCTACGACCTTGGGCCCATAGCCGGACGACAAATGTGTCTCACAGACCGCAAGGCGGGTGGTGCTGACCTCACCCAGCGCTGGACCCGACGAGGTGCCGACACATTGTTGGCATACATACCTAAGAGGTGGTTGGTAACAGCCTAGTACTCAAGCTTGGACCTCGCACCTCACTTTAGGAAGTTTCAAAGGCCGCTTCGAAACCATCTCGTGAGGCCCACTCATTTTGTACACACCAATGCAAAATGGCCTCTCCCCACAGTTGAAGTTCTTGTCTTTCTGACGATCCTTACCACACCTAAAGCATAACTCGATTCAATTCTCGCCCTGACTTTACAGTTTTGTTCGTTTTGGGACTTGTGACTCAGAGCCTTGAATCACTTCACTATTCATTTTAGAATTTTCCAAAGCTCCATGTTAATGGTACCTTGTACCTTTAAATTTCTTTTCAAGTATGGCTGCTCATGCTTCGTCATCGCTAGACCCTATCATGATCACGTCTCTTAAGCGGTTGTTTAAACACAGAAGATCGTCAGATGTTTCACCCTGTAACTGAACTCCTGATATGAAAGCCCTCCTGTCCACGACATCACTTACACTAATTCCGTACTACAGGATTAATATCCACTCGTCCAGGAGAGATGTCAAGGATGCAATCTGCTCTGCCGACCGCAGCGAGGGGAATCTTCGTCAGCCTCTCGTATCCCAATTCGGTGGCGCCAGCCTTAGAAAGTTTTCAGGTGAGGACGACAGGTGGGTGTAGCGCTAACGGAGGCTTTGCCTGTGGTGGCGCACCGCTGTTCTGGCAGAGGCGTCACTAGTGGTCGCGACACTATCAATTTGGCTCGAGCGCTCTTCCTTCTGATGCAATACCTGCACTCGCTAAGCAAGCTCCATAAAGAGCGTTGTCAGCTGTTCCAGGTGCTACATCTCAGTTTCGATAACGCCCTTCAGTAAACGAGAAACCATACGTCACAATCGTTGCGTCATGTTACAATGTTTTATGAAGTCTGAAGGCCCGGGAAACAAAGGCTTTGACAGGTACATCTAATTGGGAGGCCTGACAAGTAGCGCTGCAGGATACATTCCGAACCATCACAGTAACAAGCCAACATAAGACTTCACGTCATCCATACCTAATCACTCAAACAAGCACCCCGCATTCGTACCACTACAGAGCACCACTCATACGCACAGATTCGCTCATTCACACGACACCAGGGCTGCACTCTGTCATCCACTTCGGTTCGCATGCACAAATACCGCAGTAATCAACCTAGTACCAGAGAAAACCTAAATTCAATCTTCCTCTTTTGAAGCGGGATATTCGAAACAATCATTTCTATCCATGCAAGGAAGCATTTCAAACCTCAAATGGAAGACATTCATCTGGATGGCTTACTGCACCTGCTATTGGCCTCAATGTATTCAACTCGTTAGTTAATTTCATGTTAGACATCAAAAGCATTATCCTGCATCACGAGAAACTCCTCTGACATCAATGTTTCTCACCTCCGAAAATCCCTACTCGTTACTACCTGAAATGACTAAGTCTCCAAGTATTCCTCATGAATTATATATACAGATGGGTCACTACAATAAACCACTGATGCTCCTGGTAGTGTTGGTGTAGCACAAACTTTTGAATTTTACCAAGAACAGAGAGTGGGTCAATCACTGGGCAACCACGATCCAGTGTACCATTTTGTCCCATAATCTTGTTTAAAGCTCCTAGTATCTTTCCGAGTGATTCTTTGCACTTACTGACTATACTAAACATCCTTCAGCATAACTAATGTATCTGAAGCATGACATGTATATCCAAATCACCCATGATGGATTACAATACATTATACGTACCATGCAAAATGCTGAATAATTCATTCAATGATAAATATTTTTCTTAACTTGTAAATTGTAATGTAACTCAGTCACTGAAGCCCAGTCCCTGGACCTTTTGTGCGCTGTATATTCTTTTGTCCCACCGGCCCACAGTATGGGTAAAAGTGCACCCTGAATCCGTCGCTCTTGCAGCTGAAATGAAACAAAACTCCTCGTCTCCACCACACTCAAGTTTCTGCTGTCAAAGTCTGTTCTCCACAATAGACTAACAGTTCTTAATCACAATGACAGCGTTACTACCTGGCGCTGGTCTCATAACTTGCAGTCCAACACCTTTTCAACACCGTATCTGCTATTGACTACTGCGCACCTGTCCCCATCTCTTGTCGCGGCCAGATTTCATCGTATCGATCGTATTCATCCCTTCTGTCAACCTTTGGTGTGACTGTGTACCTATCCACCACAGTCATTTCGCCTATCTACCATGAGAGCAGAAAACCGTTTAATACATATCGCTAAACTGAAAGACAATTCACACACCAGCTCGACCCTGACCCTGAGAAGCAGCCTGATGGCTACTTTGATCACTCATGCGTGAAGACAACACTATTTCGCCAACTTTTTTTTTTTTTCTTCAGTTCAAAACTGGTTTGAAACGAGCCTCACCCACTTCCGGTCTCCCAGCCAGTCATGGACAAGCATACCACATGCATTGCATCATAATACAAAACGAGGTTACAGGTTACATAGTAACAAAACATTTGCGCGCGCAGATTATATCCTATTTATAAGGACGCTAGGACCAGTTTTTATGAAAGTGCTGGTGTTACCCAGCATCTTTCTAAACTTGGGGTGCAAAAGCCTTTAGAAACGAAAGGCTTTTGCAGCCCAAGGCTGCTGTACTTCCAGTAACAGGGAAAAGTCGACTCCTTTGACGAGACTGAACTCGTTTCACTGGCAGCGCACGGTTTGTTGTCAAACGAAGAGGCTAAAACTTGTAGAAATTACACTATAATTCCGTAATTAGTAAATGGGATAAACTTGTGTGAGAAAAGAGATTCGTGCGATTACACTAATTACTCGCTCTTAGGACATAACAGGATGTAAACAGATAGTGGACACCACCCCAAATGAGATTGCAGTATATTAGAAATGGACAGTTAAATGCAGCGATTCGCATCTTCTGGTATTGAAAGGGAGACAATACAAATTTGGCTATTTTCTGCTCGAGTGTTAGGGAGTATCCTGTCCCTTGTAGTGACTCACCGCTAATTTAAGCCTGTGAATTTAATTTTCTTAAATTTTAGTGTCTGCTCAACAAAGAAAACTGAAGGTAAGGGATCTGGCTGTCTTGTGAAAATCATGTAAAGGTGCTTCGGAAACTTTTAAAATATACCTACACGCCAGGCATGAAGTTTGCTCACTGACTCACTGACCATATATATATATATCCTTACTGTGGTGTAGTGGTTGATAAATACGAATATAATTATAGTGGTCAGAGTTAGGGTGAAATTATTTCGGCATATTTGCATTATGTTTACGTGCTGTGAATTTTAAGTTTTGATATTTGGAAATTGTGGATAACAGTTACTGCTAATTATTGATCTGTTATTTTTAACGATTTCATTATATAT
>JAUUDZ010437414.1:0-13328 GCA_032361705.1 Panulirus versicolor
TATATATATACATATATGCAGTGTAAAAATCATGTCGTTATCAAAACATCATAAAATCCTAGCTAACCCAAAGGTACTCTGGTAATATTTTCTGGAAAATGAAAACCATTGAAAACAATTACAGTAACATGCCCGCACCACGCAAACTGGCCTGTGTGAGGGGAAGGGGAGGGGGTGGGGATGGTGCATAATTTACACTAGATTCATGGAAGAGTGCTTGTATAAATGGCGGAGTAGCGACTCTGAACCTTAGCACAAATGACAGCAAGGGACATTATTCCTCTCTGCAAGACTGGAAAATTAAGCCTTACTGCTGCATGCTGTCAATGGAACTAATTATGAATACATATGAAGAGGCATCAGGTCATCACAGTTTAATTCTACCCCCCAAGTGGTTGCATCATCATTTAAGCTTATGGTCTTACCAAACACAATCTGAACAACCACTTAAGGTGACAGAATTGCATCACACAGTAACATACCAAACCTCAAGTAATAATGTTTCATAACTGGTCTGCCATAATGATTCATTTCTCCATTCATGCCACATGATAATCTGAGTTATATTAGCCTACAGGACATAACCTCTACAACTGAAATATGCATTGGTTTCCTTCAAATATGCTGACTTCTATGCTTTGTAATTCTCAGTTTTACACATGCATACACCACATGGCCGAGCCTAGTGGACTGGAAGCTCATGTCTACCAGATGACTGATGGCAATATAGCATGTATCACTTACAGAGCACTGATTGCGGATAAAAGTAGAATGCACCATTGCCAAAAAAGAATGCACTGCTTACAAAATAAAATGCACCACTAAAACTTAAAAAATACACTTAGATTAAAATTTATTACTGATTTTGCATAGATACTTAATTCATACCTCTGTCTCATCCACATTATGTTTAATTGTCAATTTCAAGATTTAATAATCATATGGGTTAGTAATTGTTGCATGCTGTAATTACAAGTTGAACATCATTACATTATTTAATCACCAACATCATTAGTCCAGATAAATTATCATGAAATATTAAAAATTACTTAATAATCACTAAGAACAACCATTATGGGAAAGTGACATCAAAATATTACTACATATGTGTCTCACATAAAATAAAAATCATATCCTCATAATAGTTGATCTTATCATAACTAGAATTCAAGCCATATCTCTGCAATCCTAAATCAAGCTTTCTCTCAGCTGCAAAATAAGATAGATTAGGTGATTCCTCTTTGATCAAATTCAGGTATCCAAGTTGCTGAAGCTTGAAGAGAAACCTACAAGAATAAACAATATGGGGAACTAATTAGGGCACTAATATATACCAAGAGACAGGTTATAACCATGGCCATTACTCCAAATTCAACTAATAATCCTACACTCATCCAGCTAGTGAGCAACACAGGAAGAGAAGCAGTGCTTCATCACCGTTCTCTAAAGTCTACTATAATATGGAAATTTAAAGGGGAAAAGAGAATTAAAGGGTGAAAAGAACTTGGTGTAGGTTGCCTACCATCAGACTCCTTCTTATCATCCTTCTCCTCTAGGTCAAGATCTTCAGCATGGGTAATCCACTCCAGATACCCCCGCAGGTCCTCCTCAATTTGTTGTTTTTCTCTGAGCTTTCTGAAGTCTCCACGGGCTTTGGCTTTCTCTCTTTCCTTTGAGAACTCTCTAGTGGGGACACACATAGCTAGGGTTAGTGCTTGCTACAGCTAATCTAAAATTCACTCACTCTTTCAAGGGCAAAATCAGCAGATATTACCTAAATGCTACCACACTTGTGTTGGCACAGCATTGCAAAACAGTACTAAGTAACCTTAGCAAGCTAGTTAAAAAAGATAAAAATATTTTGAATGAGTTACAAATTCATATCAATTCTACATTTCAAATCTTTTCTTTCTTTTGCAGCCAAGGTTACCTTAGTTATTTTGCATTTTGGATGAAAAGCTATAGGTGAGTTGCTAGGGTGAAAAGTGACATTAGTGCTCTGAAATAGAAGGCTCCAAGCTTGGTGATGTCAGCAGACTCGTCCAAAATCTCCATCTATCCCAGGACGTCTCCTCCAGCAAATAAAGGGCCCTGTGGTACTATGGTAGTGGACTATACTACTTCTGGATTAGTGACGGGTGTTAGCAAGACTCCATAAGTTCAACCATTTTCTTCCTACCATCTGATTCCTTCTTCTCATCTCCTTCCATTTCTATATCTTCTGCTGCAGTTATCCATTCAAGATAACCTCTCAAATCCTCCTCAATCTGCTGTTTTTTCCGCAGTTTCATGAAGTCCCCTCGTGCCTGTGCTTTTTCTCTCTCTTTGGAGAACTCTCTGCCAAGGGGTCATATAGATTAACTCAGCTCCTTCCATTAGGCACTGTGGCCTGCTTGCTATGAATCATCCACATCTTTTTATTTTATTCACACACATAAGAATGACTGCATTACATCAGAAACGAATGGGAAGTTGAAAATGATTAATTTTAGATCTTTTTCAAAGTGCATTTACAACAAGAACCTAATCATTCAGGTACAGGTATGCACATTCAAGAAAGTCATAAAATACACACATACATACATCATATCTATAATACACATATATACCTTAACTTGCTACCCCAGAATTTCTTTTATGGAGCTCCTGCAGCACTCAGGAAGCCAGCCATATCCAATGGGATAGACCATAGGTCACAGTGTGGTGATATCGAGTGTATGTCTGAAATGAGTGCAGGATAACTGGAATTAAGCATTCACTGTCTTCAGTAGGAAAGCTGCACCATGGGCATGAGGGGTGTGATATGCTGAATTAGTAATTTTAAGGAAAAGATGGGTGCTGTTCAGAGAACAGAGGTGAAAATTTAACTAATGTGTCAAGGAAGTATAATTTCAGACTGATATATGTCTCAAGGGGTAGTGTTTAAGACTGGGTTTGCTAGGTCATTCTGGTGTGTTTATACCATCAGCGATTTTGATGATGGTGAAGGAAAGAGGGAGAACAGTGAATAAGGAATGTTTAAGAGATGCAGGGGTAAGCTTTTCATTTGTTCATGATGATGGTGATTAGATATGGAAAGGTTTGGATGATATGGGTCTAGTGCTCCTCCCAAGAACTGAGTACTGAACATATTGAGATGGGATTATTTCACATATCTCTATTGTAAAGGTGCTCTGTGATTTTGGTCGTAAAGACTTCTGAAGACATGCAGACACACTGTCCTGGGTGGGCCAGTATTCTAACTGTGTGATGCAGAGCTGCAAGTTTGTTGCTGCTCATACAGTGTCTGGGTGCTGTGATGTTACTGTACGGTCATCTGCATGAGAAGATTTTCACACTGCTTTGCAGGTGGTGATGAAAGGTCATGTAGGAAGATATCAAAGAGTGCTGGAAAAGAACTTTTCCTTGGGGAAACCCACTGCAGAGCTTGATGTTTTGAAACTGATGCCTTTATAGGTAATTCTTTGCCATTCTTGTGATTGAAGGTATTGAGTATCTTCTTTGTAAGGATGTGCTGAGGATGTTGCCGAATGTTTTGTTGACGTCTATTGCCGCCATATCTGTATGAGAGGGGGTTTGTGGTTGGATGAACCCATCCAAGATGGTGTCAACGAAAACTTGTTGGCCCCCATATATTTTCAAAGGCAATACAGAGCTCAGTTAGCTCAGGCAACATACATAAGACACTCTCAGGTTGAAATCGTTGTACTCTTGGTTGCACAAACTAGTGTTTCTAATGGTACAAGCACTAGCAACCCATCTTGGTATGCCTCAGGTTATCTTTGGAGATGAATGTTCTTTCTTAACTTCTGGCTGCCACTTAATTTTGGGAATTTTACTTCTGGGCACTGTATGTTTTTACCACAAATGCTTCAAAATGGTTGGCTCTTAGCTTTCTAAGAAGATGAAAGCTAGAATTCTCATCTGGAAGCAAGAAAATTTAGGTTCAAATGAGATTTTGAGGCACACTAGGCACTTTAAATGCATGATCAAGCAACTGCTTGCCAGTAGTCGTGGCCTCCATGACATTATACCACCACCAAAACCTATCCCTAGTCACTGAAATAAAACTTTTAGAGCTACAAAAAAATCCTGCTCATAATACAGAAGTATTGAAGAAACCCTGAACTTTAGCTGCCAAATTCAAAAAAAGCTATTGAAAACTTCTAGGAAATGTCTCTTGAGGAACCATTAAACATCTGCAAAAGGAACTTCACATTTCCTCCAGCCAGCTGCTAAACCCTTGCTTGTGAAGGAAATGAAATGCAAATGATATGCATCTGCAAAGACATGCAAGGACTGTGGTGAACAACAGTGGATCAAGGTAATGTTTTCCAATGAAAGTTTCTTCAAATTTGTACAGTTGAGGAGGTTAGAGAATGCCTGTCGTTAAGACTCATTTCACAATGACAACTGCAAAACATCCAGACAGTATAATGATCTCGGATGTTTTAGTAATGCAATGGGTGGGTGAGGGTTGTACTTTTTTCATAGAAATACTACAATGAATAGATAGTAGTACATTAAGGTGCTAGAGGACCAGCTGCTTTCTTTTTATGAGGTTTATGGGTGTGATCACATGCACAATAATGCCCCCTTCCATAAGGCTAGATAGGTGATGAACTGGTTATCAGAGATAAATATTCAGCTGCTGGAGTGGCCTGGGCACTCTTCAGACCTCAACGCAATCAATCACTGCTGGAACCATATGAAAATCAAGCTTGCTTCCTGCAAAACCTCATCTCACCTCACCTCACTCAGGAGATCAAGACCCTATAGACACAAAACACGAACCTAGAATACTTCAATAACCTTGCCAATTCCTTACCCAGACATCTGCAGATTGTAAGAGAAACCAAAGGAGAGATGACAGAGTACTAAAAAGTTAGTGCGACCACCTTTGAAAATATGGGCAACACACTTTTTTTTTTTTTTTTTTTGCAGACACTGCACGTCATATAGGTGAGGTAGTATGAGGTGTGGTAATGGAGTGATTGAGTTTAATGCCATAATATACACGCAAGAGCAAGATACTCCGCTTGATTTTGTTGGGGGTCAGTTTTTCCAGAAGTTTGGATACTTATGGCAGAAGTGATACAGGGTAGCGAGAGAATGGAGACTTGGGTGGTCAGGAAGGTTTTAAGTTTGATACTATTTAGGCAGGTTTCTACATGTTTTGGATTTTGTTGCATAGCCAAGACTGGCTGAAGGTATCTGAAAGTGCTTGGACTACATTTGGGCTATCGTTTTATGTGGAACTTTAAGATGATTTTAGCACCTATTGCAACAGTATTCTTTAAGGTTTGATTGCGATGCTTGTGTCAGTGGGATAGAAAAGGATGGGGAAAGTGCAACTGGTTCAGGATGAATTTGTGTGTGTTATTCATCACTTTCCTGTTTAAGGTGCAGGGGTTCGAGCCTTTTTTCTTATTCATAAAGTTTCACGAGTATATTTGTGTGTTTTTGGGAGAATGGATATTGTTAGATTGGGTTAGAAGTACTTCATGGGTAGGGGCTGGGTTAGTGTAAGAGATGAGGATTTTCTTTAATGTCTATCAAAGTTGACTGCTGTGGTCTTTGTGATTCCAAGCATTAAGGAATTATCATATCAAGGCCCACTAAGAAATTTCATAGCACAGTAGAATTCAGTGGATATTCATCAAATGAGACAGATCAAGGAAAGAGAGGGATAAAAGCAGAGTATACAATCAGACTGCATAAAAAGGGAAATGCCAAATTAGGCAAGAGGACAAAGCAACCATTCTAGCACTGCAGAGAGGTCAGGAATGTTAGGTTAGTGTAATGTTAGGCTAAACAATATATATATGTGCTGACAGATAGTCATATATGGCAAAGAGCTGGAATTTAGGGACTGTATTAGGAAAAATACACACTATGTTGCGCTGAAAACAAAGCTTACTCTAAAGATAAGATCTCATCTGTTATGTTGAGAGAGGCACATAACAGCAGGAAATTAAGAGAATACAAAGGAGGAGGTGGAATGGCCCTCTCAATATGAGACAGCCTTAGGTGGAAGATGGTACATTCACACAGAAAATAATGGGTATAGTAACCATACGTAAGAAGTATATTACTTTCCAAAAGGAGGAGCTGGAAAATGAGCATAGCAAGAATTTCTTTTCCTCTATGGATAAGTCATCTGTCCTTCATGCTGTCTCATGCACACGGGAAATAGTGAACAAGTATCAAAGACGAATAATTCTAATAATCCAGAACAAATATAAGATATAAAGGTACAGCTAGGAAGGTAAAAGAAGACAAATATAAGATAATAAAGGTACAATCAGGAAGGTAAAAGAAGAACATTCACTTCTCATACATGGAAAAGTCCTGATAATGAGGGATTTCAGTTATAAAAAGACAGACAGAGGGACTTTGATATCTCATGATAACAAGGAGTCTCCAATTGTAGGGGCAAATTTTCAGTGCATATTAAGAAAATTTCCCATACCAGCATGGAAGTAAACTCATTAGGATGAGAGGGATTGATACATCATCAGCACTAGATCTTAACTTCACACATACTATCCCTTTATCTCCTGCAAATGTATATTTACATGAGGTGAGAGACTCTTCTAAAGATACACGTGAATCAAATTTTGAGCCTCTATTTGAAGGCTGCCTCCATGACCTGGGTGCCTGCTGAGTAAGTCATCCTCCAGCCAAGTAGCACAGAACATATTCCTTGGAACTTTCTATGGAGGATATTGAGCAGCTTCAGCTAGATTTAGAGGAATATGCACATATTGATCCTGAATTATTTGACAATAAAGATCTATCTTCATATCACATGAGGAGTGATTATATGGACAATAACTTTCCATCACTGAAAGTGACCAAGAATAGGCATTATAAGGCACTCCTTGAATAAGTGGAGCCAATGTTGCCAAAAGCTGCTCTGAAACTAAAGCTTGCTCATTTTTTCATTCTGATATCTTTTTCATACCAGCTTGCCATTTTCAGTGCTAACAAGGTAGTGCTAAGAACTGATGAAGAAAAGGCTTCATTCTCTCACATCAATTCTCCAGCTGCTAGGAAATGATGCAGAAAAGGCTTCCTTATCTCGCATCCATTCTCTAGCTGTCATGTGTAATGCCCCAAAACCACAGCTCCCTATCCACTACCAGGCCTCACACACCTTTCTGTGGCTTTCTCCTGTTACTTCATAAGCCCTAGTTCATTCATTAACATCACATCATTCCTGTACCCCATACTGCACTAATTCAATCAATCTTGTACACATCTTTCACCTTCCTGCAAGTTTAGGCCCCAATCACTCAAAATCTTTTATACTCCACCCTTCCATCCTCACTATGGTCTCCCTCTTCTTATACCCTCCACTTTTGACACATATATCCTCTGTGTCAACTTCTCCTCATTCATTCTCTCCAGATGTCCAAACCATTTCAGCACACCCTCTTCAGCTCTCTCAACCATACTCTTCTTATTACTACACCTCTCTCTTACTTACTCGATTAACCCACCTCCAGCTGCATACCATCCTCAAACATGCAATTCTCAACAAGTCCACCCTCCTCTGCACAGTCTTATCTAAAGCCCATGCCTTGCACTCCTACACCATCATTGGGACTACAATACCTTCAAGCATACCTATTTTCGTCCTTCCAGATAATGACCTCTCTTTCCACATATTCCTTAATGCTCCCAGAACTTTTGCCCACATTATGACTCGCTTCGTCTTTCATGGTTCCATTCACTGCCATGTCCACTCCAAGGCATCTAACACAATTCATTTCCTCCAGATTTTCTCCATTCAAAGTCACACTGCAGCTAAATTGTCTCTATGCTGCTAAACCTAATAACTTTGTTTTAATTCACATCTACTCTCAACTTCCTCCTCTCACACACTCTCCTAAACTGACAACAATTTTTGCAATTTTTCACTCAAATCTGCCACCAATGCAGTGTCAACAGCAAACAAGTGACTTACCTTCAATGCCCACTTACCCTTGAACAGATTACATACCAACCCCTATCTCCAATATCCTTGCATTTTCTTCCTTCAACATTCCTTACATAAACAAGTCAAACAACCATGGTAGCATCACACATCCCTATAAGAGACCAACTTTTTCACCTGGAACCAATCACCCTCCTCTTTATCTACTTGCACACATGCCTTGCTTTCTTGATAAAAAGTTTTCACTGCTTCTAGAAGCTTTCCTCTCAC
The DNA here is from genome assembly GCA_032361705.1 of Panulirus versicolor. Lineage (NCBI taxonomy): Eukaryota > Metazoa > Arthropoda > Malacostraca > Decapoda > Palinuridae > Panulirus > Panulirus versicolor. The sequence continues at coordinate 8,213 of JAUUDZ010437414.1, forward strand.
ACCATATATCAGTAAGACCTCCTACAAAGCTTCTCTCTCAACCCTACCATATGCTTTCTCCAGATACATAAATGCCATACACATCCCTCTGTTTCTTTAATATTTCTCACATACATTCTTTAAAGCAAACACAAGATCCACATATCCTCTATTAATCCTGAAACCACATTGTTCCTCCCAATCATGCTCTGTTCATGCCTTTATCCTTTCAGTCACTACTCTACCAAATTCTGTTCATGCCTTTATCCTCTCAGTCACTACTCTCACAAACAACTTACCATGTACACTCAACAAACTGATAGCTATGTACCTGAACACTTACCTCTGTCCCCTTTACCTTTATAAAAATGTCCTGAAAATATCTGTATAATACTTTTATTCTCTGCATGTACTGAAAGTGAATGAGACGAGGCATAAAAAGTGCTCCTACCATCAGTAAAGCTTTAGTTGTGAATGGTTACCCTAGAAGTAAAGTTTGTTCATTCTTATAATGTTCTGATATCTGCATTCTCTACCTTTCTCTTATAATGTTCTGATATCTGCATTCTCTACCTTTCTATGTATCAAAACAGAAATCTTCCTTTTTCTTCTACAAGGACCCACACAGCTTTTTGGCACAAGCAAACACATCACTGATGTGTATGACATTCCTTAGAGCTCATTTCCCTGTTTTGTGGAGCATCAAATAGGTATCTTTATTCAACTTGCTGGAACAAATTCTAATTATATTTACAGATTATACTTGTACTCACCAGCCTTCATCATAAAGGAGAGAAAGAGCAGTATTATCATTATGTGACTAAATACTCATCACTGTCTAGCTCACAGTAATCTAGAACTAAATCTTAATTCATTTTTGTCAGTTAGGATATTATCTGCTTCATTATTTACCTCTGAATATTAGAGCAAAATTGACTCTCACTCCTTTTTCTTATTGTCTCATTATCATGTAATCAGTTAGGTAATATTTACCCAGCAGTATTACTTCAAGAGTATATATTGTTCATGGATTATATTCTCGTTTACCTATCATCCTCCAAAAAATGAATATTTGAGCAGTAAAATGGGATTGAGTGAAAGAGGAGACAATTTTACAAACAATATTTACCTCTAAGTAATCTACGACTGAAGCTTGTTAATTTTTTCATTGTTCTGATCTCATTTCATCATTTACCTTTCAGAGTATTATCCTTGTTCCTTTATTCTATCTCATTATTATGTAATCAATTATCAAGTACCTCAAAGCATTACCAGAGGGATAAATTTGGTCATAGATGTTGTTTTTCACTTATCAGTAAAGAGAAGGAAATACTGAGTGCATGTATTAGACTTTGAAAGAAAACAGAGAGGAATAAATGCAAGTGCTATCAAACAAGCAGAGTGTGGAGATTTATCTTGGTGGCTGGTAAACCCAAGTGGCAGTATAGTGTAAATGTTTACATATAATGCCATCCAAATATCTTTGGGTTCAACACAAATTTCTATTTGCCATTATGAATGAAATAATTGTGTGTGTATCATATGGTTTATATAACTGAATGACTCATTCTGTTATAAAAAGATAGTAGTTAATAAATCAAGGGAGAAGCACAGAAAAACAAAATTAATGGGATTACAGCTCATGTCACACATATCAAATAGCTGTCAACATCATGTCTTTCTGCTCCCCACTTTGGAAACACTCCAAACATTAAAAGACTCTCAGAAGGATGTTAGTGGCCTAAACATACTTTACACGATTTTCTTTATTACAATATGAATATCTTTCAAATGAGAAAGAAAAATTTGGTCGAACCTTAAAATCTCTGAATTTCTGAGTTGAGAAAGGAAACCAACCCCAGGCGTTTCAGAGTCAGCATAGACATTAAGAAAATCATATATGTTATACCAAGTGGAAAAAGTGATCATGAATACTCAAGTTCGATAAGATGGTACATGAGAAAGTTAACTCTTTAACTATCAAATGAAGTTTCCTTTCCAACCCTCAAAATTCACATTTTTCAAGTTGTTTAATACATTTATTTAACCTCAAGGTTTCAAAGTTATTCATAAACTAGGGGAAAAAATCACATCAGAAGTACAATTTATCCACTGACAACCTTTTCATAACTGCAAAATCATTACAGCTTGTAAAATCATGTTATCAGTCAGATGCAACGTACAAAGCTGTCAGGTTCATGCAGGTACTGGGAATACTGCCTCCACCTATTCTAAAATTATCTTCTAGCTCAATTTGGTCAGTTCTTAATGACAAAAGAGCCAGTGTCCATAAAATCACTCTTCACACAATCTGGAGGCAGGTCATCAAACAAATCAGGATTATCATTTGCCTGATCCTCTTAATCTTGCTAAAAGCCATTCAATTTCTTTCCAAGAAAACTGAAGAATAATATGTTGTCAAAGGTATGGCTGAAAAACAACTGACTACACGGAGAAATTATATAATGCCACGCCACCACCTAGGTCAGGTACACAACCTTGAAACAGAAGCACTTAAATCCATGTATATCAGCCTTGTGGAGTTATGCAGCTTGCAAAAATATTCACTTGGAATAGTTAAGGGTTTAAAAGACAGGGATGAGAGAAAACATAAAAAGGGGGTATAATCATGGAAGCTACACAACACTCAAAAATTTCTATGGTAACAAATGAGAATATGGAGTTCAGCAGCCAGATGGCTAGGTTTTGTGGTGGAAGGTTCAGTGAAATTTACAATGAAGTTATTGAAACATGGGCACCTCTAGCCTCAAATATAGATGGAAGGTTAAGCAAGAGAGCAATGACTCAACCAAAGATGTCAAAATGCAAAGGAGCTTTGAGATGTGTTGTGGTGAAGACACAGGTATTACTCCAGCCAGCAAGCATTTGTAAGGTACAAGAGAGAAACACATATGGCAGGATTAGAAGGAGGAACAAAGAAACTTTGCAAACCGTGAGAGAAACGAGTGAGGGGTGAGTTCAACGCAACCTTTAAGTTTTAAATCAGACTGACAATAAAGACAGTAAGCAGATCTTTGAGAGATGTAAGGTGAGAACAAGTACAGGCCATTAAATGAAATTATGGAGATGCTTCTTGGAAAGGACTGAAAGAACTTTTTTAGTATAAGAGTACAGGAGGAATGGAATAAAGTGAATGAAAATGTAATAATTGCAGACGGCATACAAAATTTTCACAAGTTGTATAACAGTACAGATGGTTCAAGAGTTGGAGCCACAGGAGTGTAAAACTCCCTCCCTGAATATTGTAAACAAGTAAATACACATGCACAGAGTGTGTATGTGTGTGTGTGTGTGTGTGTGTGTGTGTGTGTGTGTTTGTCAAGTACGACTAGGCTGTGGTAGGGACTATTAGGCCTGTAGCGCTCAGCTTCCTGGCTGATAATAATCTTTATCTGTCAGTGTATGAAAAAGAATATTTAGTTTAGTAAAATTCACCAGAAATTCTTTAATTTTGTTTGATCATGATAATTCAAAAGAAAAAAGTTATCTATCAGTCCTAGACATAAATCATCTGAAATGAAATATCTGTTGAAAATTTTTAAACCCTAAATTACATGCAACAGAACTAGACCATTCCTATCCAAACAACTTCATAATCACCAATCTAAAGAAGAAATAAAAAGCCCTGCCTCACATTTCAGCAACCTACACTCATAGACTCCTCCATCCCCAACAAACATAACACTGAAAAACTATATGCACAGTGAAATAATGCAACAAGTAATAAACAACTCTCCTCATGACTCAATCTTGAATAACACCCCATCTATCTGAAACCACACTCCCCAGATATGCACAAGTTAAACTTTCTCATTTATGCTCTGGGTATCATCCATCCCTATAACACTACAAACATCAATTCAACACATCTCAAATCACCTCATGCTTATGAAACAACTACCACAAAGGTGACACCGAGTACCTGCTATTCATTCACCCAGCACAGACATACACACAGCACAACTACATATTATAGCCTGTGGTCCTGCCTAGTGCATGAAGCTGGCTTCCTGTGTGCTGTGGGGGGTCTATAGAAGGAAGGAGCTCCCACAGCAGGAATGTAGGAATGTACATACTGTTATGACTAATCTGGTAGTTTAGTGAGTTGTTGAAGATGAATTGTGTGTGCTACTGATCTGGCACACCCACTGGACTCTGAGGTAAGTACTACACGAGAATGTTATTTAATGGTTATTGTTATATGTACTATATATCTATCTAATTATAAACAAACAACATATCAAGGCTGCATTGGGTATAAAAGCACTCTGTTCAGGTTATGATTCATTCAGACCACAATCTGGGGGCCCATGCTTCCAAATCTATCTATATCTCTGATGCCCATTCCAAATGGAACTCCCTCAAAGGGGTGGCCATGGCAACAGTCTCTCTGTAATTAAAGAACTCGAGCTGCTTCTCTGCTAAGGAGATGCTTCTAAAATCTATAAAATACCAAAATCCAAACATGGCTTGGTCCCAGGGTTCATGAATTTTCTAATTTTCATTTGTATACCCCAAAAACACCTCTTGATATACCCTACTTCTATCCAACTCTTTTAAACCTTACTTCTAATCATACGTTCAATACAGCATTTGCCTTCATTATTCCTGAATTCTAAGATCCTTGTCAATCTCCATATGCCAAGTAACATGGTTTGACAAATGCCCATTGAGAATCTTCTTAACTTGACTTTCATAGTTCATCATATTGTCCATAATTACATAGTCCAATTGTATCCTTATAAACTAAAGAATGTACAAATTAAAGTCAGTAATGTGCACTTATCCAAAAACACCTCATTCACATTCCTTATACACAAAATGCAAAGTAAATCAAATGATACATGAAACCTACAACAAAGGTTGTCAATATTCATCATTATGTAATATCCAACCTGTGTATAAATTCACAGGTCATTGGCAACTGCGTGAGAACCCGAGGTTGCTAAAGGGGAACCACATGCTGATATTTTTTTCCCTAAGAGAGAATGATTTCTTTGACTAGATCAGCACTGCACTGAGATTTTGTGATTCACCCCAAAGTCTCATACCAAAGAAATTCTCAAAATCACTGCCATTTTCCTGTTTCTTTCTCCCCTATCCCCAGGGATAATAT
>JAUUDZ010437435.1:0-13327 GCA_032361705.1 Panulirus versicolor
ATAGTGGTTCCAACAATGTTATATGGTTGCGAGGCTTGGGCTATAGATAGAGTTGTGAACATTACACACAATATCCTAGTGTATAGGCAGAACTAGGTCTATTATCTTCATGTCACGGGTAGGATTCTCAACAATTTGTATCATGATGCTGTCACGCAAATTTTGCTAAAGTTTACACAGAAAAACTCGAAAGTGATTCTTCCCGCTTCGATAAAGGCAGGATGAAATTGCATATCATAATCGAATTGTGTTCATCACAGATTTCTGCTAACATGGTCATATAATCTCTGATATACATCTGGTGTCTGCGAAGAAGGGTTGTGAATTCATTGTAATGTTAATTTCTAATAAAATTTATCTTTAATTTCCACGAAAATGAAGTCGATATTTTTAGTAGCTACAATTTCTTCAGTGTGAGATTCTAACTTTAACTAAGAGCAAGACACGCCTCCTCCTTTGTTTCCTTTGTCACCGTTTCATAGACTTTTCCTTGTACTTGCATCTTCAGGAGGGGAATCTCTATAACCAATGCCTAACCAAACTTCAGAGACACCAATTCAAATTCTAGTTTTCTTCCAACGCATTGTCTCTAATTGTGAACATACAAATGTGCTGCGTACATTTACATCAAGAAAAAATTCCAACGAACAGAAAATAATTTTTTGGGGGGACAAGTACTTACCGAGGGGGTTACGGGTCTGCTCCACATGGGTTGTGTGTTTGACCAAAACACGTGTATAAGTACTGACAAACCTGCCAAAAAATGCAAAACACCAAACTGATCAGGAGAAGGCCGCGAAATGGCGACGGAATGTGAGAATATTGCTACAGTTTACGACTGCATGCTTTACTGAAGAAAACTTCCCCGGTGCCAAAATTGAGGGCTACTCTGGAAATCAAAATTCTGTTAGCTTTGCTCCTAAATGAAAGAAAAGCGAGTGATAATTCTTCAGACGTTCCTTCGATCTCTCCGTGAGACTATCATTGGTACCTGCACGAAGAAAAAGAAGAACATTGTCGTTGGCACCACCACAGACATCCTCGACCGCCTCAGCAATGTCGTTTACCCGGGCATCTGGAAAGCAATATGGATTATGGAAGGAAGGGTTCCTGGCGCAGAATTCCTTCAGCTGACCTCAAATGATGAAGTCTTCATCCACCCTAACCTAGTTTTCATGCTTCTCTCCATCACCGAAAGCATGAACACAATTTTTGTTGTTGCTAATAGCAACAAAGACATTTGTTTGATGGACTGCACTACTTCAGCAGGTTGGTTTACCTGATGAGAAGATAAAGGAATAGTCTGGAGGGGACTTCACTACCCACAGTGCCACTCACTAATGTCAGGGGCTCACTCCCTGACACCCGGTAAGTTGGTTTCAGTGACCTCTTCGAAGTACATATTTCCTGCAAAATAAAGAATTTATTTTATCGACAACAGCAGCAGAGAGCCACTTCAGGATCCCTGTATTATAGCAAGACTCGGTGAATCAAGGGATTAGTAACATTAGGGAAGAAACTGACGACAGACTTCCCAGAACACACAGAATAATGCTCATCCAATGGACTCAGTGTCTAGAGGAGGAGGCCACACCGTCCTTAGACGAAAACGCCACTTAACTCTACCGACAGACTGAAAAATATGTGAAATTTGAATGTATCGAAAATGGTACAAATGAACACCAACCGACTGCAAAATTTCACTGTGCAACAAATATTCAGAGTTAGAGACGACAGCTCTACAAGATAATAATGATATGATTGGCATTCCTGAATCTTTGTGAGATATCAAAGACAGATTTATTTGCCGAAAATGCGATTCCTGGAAGGATTTTGTTTAATAGTTATGAGTTAATGAAGTAGGCGGTGGTGTCTTGCTCTTTGTTAAAGCTCATCTTAATCTTGAGCCGAAAAAAAAATGTAATTTTTGATAAATTCGATACCATTTTCGAATACACTATAGATAAGCTTCACAAGATGAAAAGAGTAAGATTGATTTATAGGCCCTCAGCACAGACACCAAGGATGGAGGAAAGACCTTATGATCAGTTAGTAGAAATGTAATAAACGAGATCAGATTATTGTAGGAGATATTATCACGGTATCCAAGCAGTACCAGGCGTGGCTTTACTTTAATTTGCTTGATGATGCCCTAATACAATTATCTGCCAAACCTACTTGCGTCGAGAACGTATTAGATTAAGTTTTAGCTACAAATTAGGGTCCCGTTAATGATGCTGAAGGTGGAGAAAATTTTGGTACAAGGAATCAACGACAACTTACTTTTGGGGTAACTTTTAACACTGGCTGTAATGCTGGTCAACATGAACGTCGCGAAAAAATACCAGATTTTGAACATGTACATTTCATTGACCTTCGCATTGCTCTTAACGGGTAAATTTAGGGCGATACAATTGAAGGGAAACGATATTAACGTAGCTAGGAAGAGTTTCAGTAAAACTTTCAAAGTAGTGGAAGAAACATATGTATTTATGCGTATTAGACGGTCAATTTCCAAAACGAGACCTACGTGGTGAAGCGAAAACGTAAAGAAGTGCCTGTTGACTAAGAAAGTAGCACATAAGAAACTTAATTAGAAATGTCAATGGTCAACATGATAGAGTAAATTACGGAAATCTACGTAGAGAAACTAGGAAACTTATACGTCAAAGTCAAGGTCAGTATGAAACGTATACTGCTGAAAATAGCAAAAGGAACCCTAAAAAGTTTTACTGGAATGTGAGAAGTAAGAGAGTCATTATCCCAGTCAAGTGCTCCACTGATTACGGAAAATCATGACGTGGTTCAAGCCAACGAAGCATCGGTAAAGATTTTAAAGGAATTCTTAGCATCTGTATATACGACTGAAGATACAACTAGGCCCATAGTACAATTCCACTGCTAAGAGGAAAAATGGTTTGCAAAATATAGATATAAAGGATGAAGACACATTGTCAACAATAAATGGAATATAAGTAAACAAAACGGCTTGCCCAGGTATTTTATCCGAGAACAATGAAAGAGGAGAAAAATGAAACTTCAAAGCCCTTGATTATGGGGAAGGTTCGAGATGAATGGAAGTTTGCCAATAAACACCAATATCAAAAAAAGGTAATAAGTCACTGCCCAGAAATTATCATCCCATTAGCTCAATATCAGTTGGAAAACTTATGGAAACCATCACTTGATATAGAATTGTAAACCTTTTAGAGGAAAAATACTTGATATACGATTCTTAGTGTGATTTTTGATGAAACTGCTCATGTCCGAAAAATCTGCTTGATTTCTGTTTTAACTTAATATGAGAAGTTAGCTGGTTGAGGTAAATAGGCTTGTGGGAATCGAGGAGGGGAGCCTGTCCAATGCATTGGTAGCCTAAGGCATGTGCATGGTGACTGTAACAACAACACACCTGATTACATGTACATGGTGGAAATTCTGCCGTAATCTAAGCAGGTATGTATGTGAATTGTGGAACAAGGTTATACCATATGCTGCATAAAGAGTCATAGATCATTGTGATGATATGGGGAAACCCTGGCAGTGGATATTGGGGATTTTTTACAGGAACCAGAGTGTTGGTAACTCGATGTCATCTTGGGGACACTGGCTGTGAGAGGACATACAATACCCATAATTGTACAGCAGGTTCTGGCCTGCTACACTGTGTCATGGAAGGCCTCACTGAGGCCAAGGGAAACCCTAAGGAGAAGAAATGTGCCAGGTGAGATTAACCCGGTTCAGTGGAGTGGCATAAGATATTCCAAGATGTAGCTAGACTGCAAGGATATTGGTGTTATGATGGAGGAATACATGGATACAAAGGGTCTGTTTGAATAAGTATCCAGGCTGGGTTTCAGAAGCGAATTATACTAGGGTGGTGAGGCAGATTCATATGTAGAATCAGATTTGGAACAGGACTTAGAGTGAGACAAAGTGGTGCTGATGTTAAGGGTTAATGTATAGAGAAGTTTATAGATGAAGGCAACTGACTATATTTCCTTGTGTGACTCTGCTACCAGTGAGAGGAAGGGCTCAGGTGGTAGTGCTTTGGCTCCTCCCAATACCCCAACTAACAAAAGGCATATCCCATCCCCTACCCTTGGAGCAATCCATTAGGTATTAGGCTGTTAAGAGCAGCTGCCCAGGGTGGTACTACTATTCTGACTGAAGAGTGTTAAAGTGGTGCCAAGAGCCACCTTACATTCTCCATGTTAGGATTGCTGGTGTTACCCTCTGTCTCATCAAAACAGGACTACTGGGCTAATCCAATCATCTTATCCTAACAAGAAACATACACCTACTCAAACCTTGCTTACTTTCTTCACATAAGTACTCTTGGCTCTCCTGTCTACTCAAATGTTTTTAGGCATAATTATGATAGAGTCCCACAAATCTATGGTCTCTAGTCCCTGGTATCATGGGGTGCTAAGAATCTTTGGGTATCCACCTGACTACTTCCAATGGGTGGAAGGGATCAGACAGTAGTAGTAGTGGCCCCTCCCATAACCTTTCCTTTTCTGTTAGATCTTCCTCTTTTTCTGTTCTCTATACCAACATTCATGGTCTCTCTACTAACCTCACCTCTATTGAACACCATCTGTCTAGTACCCCTCCAAATACCTTACTTCTCTCTGAGACACTTTGTCTCATGATGTTTTGACTCGTCCCTTTTTCATTTCTAACTATAATCTCCACTCACAATTCCAGTTCAAAGTGGTGATTTTGCTTATTCCACCATCAACACACCTGTTGCAAGCCTCAAGGACCTTGAGTCTCCAAATTTTGATGTTATGTGGCTCAAGGTCTATCTCTCAACTGCCACACTTTACCTTTATTCCATCTAATGCTCTCCTAATTCGACTATTTAAACCCCTGCTATGAGACTGTGGCACCCCCACACCCAGATGCCAAGATCCTCTACTTCGAAGATTTCATCGTTAACCATGGGGAATGGTTGAATTCCTGTCATATGGATGGTGGGGGGAATGAAGCCCTCACATCCTTCATCTAAATGATTTAGAGCAAATCATCTCCCACCCTACTCATATTCCTGAGTGCTGTAACCACTATCCTAATATTCTGGATCTAATTTCCACCCCTAGTCCATCCAGATGTATCTACAAAATCTCACCCCTTCAGTTGGTTCATCTAATCACACTCTCACAAAAGTATTTACTTTACTGAAACCTCCCCATCCAGCAGCCCCTTCTACGCATATATACTGGCACCTCAACAAAGATGACGAATGAATTGCCTAACTTCTTTTCTGACTTTCCTTGAGCAAATTAATCTCTCTTATCTAGTGATGCTTCTTGAGAGAATGAAAACACTCATCCCTTCTTCCTCCTAAATAACCTCTTCTTCCAATCCATGGTCAACTGTTCCTGTTCTGAGGCCATTCAGGGATATCAAGCCTCAAAAAACTCTCCTTTTTATGACTCCCATTCAGCTTTTATCATTACCTGTAATCAATGCAAGTATGTTACCATTTAAGCAAAGCATTCCTTTATTCAAAGTGCAATAACTTCTCATCATCAACTGATGGGTCTTTCTGGTCCTTAGCTAGGAGCATCTCTAGCAACTTCCGTTGCTCTAACTTTCCTTCACTTTTCCATTCTGACGGTACTATAGTTGTCTCTCCTATATAGAGAGAACAACTCTCTTTGGTTCCTGTTTTTCCTCTTACTCTACCATGGATGACTCTAACATTCCTTCACCCCCTGATGCTCCTCTTTCTAATCCTATACTCCTCCCTGTAATCTCTTTTCAGACTGCCCGAAAAAAGCTTCTCCCTCTAGACACAAGCAAGGTATTGGCCCTGATGGCATCCGTCCCAATGTACTGAAAGTGTGTACTTCTGAACTTGCACATGTGCTTGCTTGCTCTGCTTCTGTTTAGAAACCAGAAATTTTCCTTCTTCTTAGAGGCATGCATTGACACATCCCATCCCTAACAAGGGTAACCATTCTGACTCCTCTATCGTCCTTTTGCTTTGACATCTGCCATTTCCAGAGGCTTTGAATCCCTCTTCAATACCCATATCCTTAGACACTATGAATCTCATTTTTCTCTCTGATTACCAGTATGGCTTCTGTAAGGCAAGAGCCATTGGTGATATTCTTTCCTAAATTTCTAATATCTGGTCATCATCCCTAAAAGGTTTTGGGAAGTGTTGTGTATCTGCCCTTGACATATCCAAACCTTTTAACAGGATATGGTGTCAAGGTCTCATCTCTAAGCTCCTTCTTTTGGCTTCCCTCCCCCAATTTGTTCCTTCATTTCTAGCTTCCTCTCTGGCTGTCTATCTCTGTGGTTGTTGATGGATAGCCTCCCCCTCTTTCTCCATCAACAGCAGTGTCCCTAAAGGTTCTGTCCTCTTTTCTACACCTATTCTCCTCTTTATCAACAATTTCCTTTCTTCAACATATAACCACACTCATACACTGACAACTTAACATTGCATTCAGCTACATCCTTCAATTCTGCTCCATCTTATCTCAGTTGATCTACATGTTGTCTTGACACAGCTTCTTCCATAAACTTAGACTTGGACAAGATATCTCAGTGGGGTACACGAAATCTAGTTAAGTTTAAAGCCTCTAAGACCCAGTTTCTACCCATCTATCAAAAATGCCTCACAAATCTCATCTCCACCACTTGACTTAATGAACATACATGTGTTACTGTAACATTCACTCTTTTTAAGAAACCTCACATTACAGAAATATCTGAGGCTGCCTCTAAGAAACTGGGAGTCCTGTTTAGATGCTGAAATTTCTTTTCCTCTGAACAGCTGCTCTGTTCACACAAAGGATTGATTTGTCCTTGTATGGAGTACTGTTCTCCCAGGATAACTTCAAAACTTAACCCTCATACCCTACGCTGCAATGTTGGTTCTGTTTCCCTCTTCTATAGGTATCACTTTGGTTGTTGCTCCTGAGAGCTGGCTACTTGCGTGTCCCCACCACTAACTAGACTACACAATACTTGGCAAGCTGCTGCATCACATGATTACTGTGCAGCTGTTGGCAACTTAAGGGTGGGCCATAATGATAACTGTTTCTTTCCCTACATCTTGAAGCTTTGAAACTTTGTGCCTTTTCATTTCTTTCCAAAAACTATGACCTGGCACATTTTGAAAGAAAAGTTTTCACTTACTCCAAAATTCATAACTAATTGCCCTTGTCTCTTATCTTTCCTTTTCAAAATCCTTTCTATTTTCAAATCAAGGCCCAGCCATAATGTGGACTTTTGTCAATGACTGGAGCCTAAGGTGAAAAAAAAAAAACAGTCCGGCATAGTAAGGTTTTGCCACAATGACCTATAGTGTTGGGACATGTTTTCAGAAAGTTACCAGGCATTATGTTAACAGCAAATACCCAGGATTTAAGCAATTTATGAAGTTTGGAAATCTTTTATCAAATGTTGTTGATAAGGTTTTATTAATTCATGAAAAGAAATTGACCTGTGTAATTATCGTTTTGTATTTGGCATAGATTTTGTACCTTTTGTGAATAATTAATAGATTTTCTATTGTGCTTCAATGACCTATGCAAAAATGAAAAGGCAAGTTACAGTATGAATTCTATTGAACTGCAAAAGATAAATGAGGAAAAAATCTTGGGTGTAATAATCTCTGGTGACCTAAAACCAAGTAAGCAGTGCACAGAAGCAGTGAAAAGAATGACCTCAATTCTAGGATTCATAGGTAGGACTTTTGAATTTAAGTCCAGGGAAATCATCTCTACTCTTTACAATTCATTGGTGTGTCCCCATCTTGAATATTGTGTTCAATTTTGGTCACCCTGATCTAAAAAAAAGATAGACAGCATGGAGAAAGTCAGCATCAAGCTACCAAGATGATTCCTGGGCTGAGAAACAAATCCTAAGAGAGCATATTAAATTACCTGAATCTATTTAGCTTAAGAAAGAGAAGAATACTAATAAAGTATTGAAAATTATCAAAAGCTATGATAATCTTGATCTACCAAGTTACTCAAGATCTGATTCATCTGATTTCCCTTGTAATGGATACAAACTTGTGAGAAAATGTTTTACCTCCAATGGGGCAAAGTACTGTTTCTCTAACAGGATTGTTAATACAGTATATGAAACGATTTGCCAATTAGAGTGGTTGAAAGCACTTCTACAGATACAGTCAAGAATACTTCTGAGAGATAATTTACTTCAAGTCCACAACTTATGCTATTTGTGCCTCTTTAGCTATAATGACAAATTGCACATTATTCTCTTTGAATTATCTGTGCACCTTCTAACTTTTACCTTACTAATCTGTGAGTTTCTGATATCTTCCACTATCACAAAGAGCCTCAAAAGGACCCAAGGGTCCGTTGCTGTTCGAATGTCTTTGTATATGGTCAATGTGGTGAAATTCTTTAGGTTACCTCTTGCTAGTGAGAAAATGCATTTGCTTGACCCCCCTTCTCCTACCACCCCTTCCTGGCATTCCTTCTCCTATTGAAGAGGATCTCCATTTGAGAGCTCTTCCTTTAGCAATTCTAACAGCTTCTCCAAAGCACAATCCTCAACCTCATCAAAATTGACTTTCCTTGCCATTTCCACACTGTGCTCATGCAATCTTTACACACCAGTGTTGACTTTAAGACCCAGGAATCCATGAACATGCTAAAGGCAAAGTTTCTGACACACTCCATTCAAACAAACACTGGTAATTTCCTTCCAGGCCTCACCAATGATAGTGATGGCAACTCTGATGGTGAAGGACTTATAGAATTCCTTCACAGTTATCTGGTCATTTTCTGCAGCCTTGATGAACTTTGCAAATGTTCTCCGTACATAGTAGGCCTTAAGAGCAGACATCAATGCCTGATCCACTGGCTGGACTGAGCAGAAGGAAGACTACTCTGATATTCTCACTAACATCCGTATTGAAGGTGGATGACCAGGAACATTATGGATGAGAAGGAGAATCTTGAAACTTACATTCACCTTTGCACAGTACCCTTTCAGCTCTACACATAGCTCTGCAGCATAATAATCACAGAAAACTTTGCCTGTTATCTACCCCTTAAGATTAGAATAATAATGGAAAGGCAAAAATTGCTTCATGTATTCCTTATGAACCATGGGATTATCTAAATGGTAGACCGTTAGTGATTCAAGCTTGTAATCACCTCAGCATTGCCCTCACGAGTAGCATGAGGTGATCTTTGGCAGCTTTGAATCCTGATGCAATCTTCTCTTCATGGGAAATGTAAGTTCTCAAAAGCATTTTCTACCAAATCTATCATCTTGTCCACATTAAAAATATATTTAAGAGAATAACCACCTTCTTCAATAAAGGCCTTGATGATTCCAAGGAAAGTTTTGGAACAAAATCAGCCAGAGTAACCTCAGCAGTCATCTTAACATTGTGATAATCATAGCAGAACTTGCTTGAGATGTCTTTGCTGCTCCTTCCTCCGTTGCCAAGTCATAATATATACTCTAAGCATTTGCTTGTATAACAAGCATGCTGATGGGAATATTTTCATGAGTTTGGTGCTTGATCCTTGTGTTTAACATTCGTTTCCTTCTCTCCATAATCAAACTTCTGGAATACAAGGTCTTAAATGCACTTCTCACTGTAACTGATTTTGCCTTCCATACGCCAAGGAAGATGATATACACCAGGTTTTCTCAACCCGTGAGTTGCAAAAGGAGCTAATAAGGACTGTAAGATGACTATGAAAATGACATGTGATACTTCATTATAAGCTCACTTATATGCACTGCTGCAGAAAGTAATTGTAATTAGCAGCAGTTAACCCTGGTCAATACCGGGCAGTCATATGCTGTGGTGGACAAGACCAATGGATTGGCCAATATTAGATAAAAGGATGATAAAATGCTATATGGGGTGTGCTGGAATGACTTACTTTCTCTGATAACAAGTTGCAGTTAGAAAGAAATGTTTGAGAAAGACGTAGAAGTGTGCTGTTAAAATATCTAGCTATGTTGGTTTGGGAAAACAAACACCCCACTATGTGGATTGCAGGTCAAAAAAGATTGAGAACTTCTGATGTACATGACACTTGTAAAGGTATGTGTTGGTACTGACAATAATACATTTTTCTTTTGTTGTGCAAATACAAACAATATCCTCAACGAAAGCTCAGAGTAGCTCTTAAAGCAAGATCACCAGTTTCTGCATCATTTCTAGAAGCAAAACCAAAAAATTTTATCATTTCAAGAGTAATACCAGAATCAACATCAGATACAATGTGTTTACTAAAGTTTCATATATGCTTTCAGTTTAATGAAGCTCTATCTACAGATGAGAGTTGACTTCAAAAATTTATGGAAGGATTCTTATATGCAGCCAGGTACATTTATGAAGGACAGCCTAAACCTGAATGACTGGGTGTAGTACATTTTGGTTGACTCCTCAAGTGAGTCTACACATGCATTGTGGTCTACAAATGCAGCTCATGTGTAGCTGGCCCAGCCCCTCTGTAAGTAACTCTCACATCAATTCTGTTAAATAAAGTACACCACATTAATGTACAGTGTTAATGCTCAGTATATGAAACAAATTTTCCTAATCACAGACCAGTGCTTCAAGAATATTCTATAATCAATATCTGAATACTGGTTTAATATAAAAAAAACTGAGATCTTGCCATATATACAGATCTTAGGTACATTCTTCAATAGTGATAGGGGAAATAAAGTTGGTGGTGGTGTCTCACTCATAATCAAATCTCATCTTAATCCTGAAATTAACAATGTACAGCTGCTGGTGATAATATGGCTTATATTTCTGTGGAAATTAAAGAACAACTTCTGAAAAAATTATTACAGATTCAGTATAGACACCTCCACACAGACACCACAGGTAGATGAAAGACTTAACGATCAGTTAGCAGAAATCTGAAATGAACACGATTTGATCACAGTGGGAGATTTGAACACATCGATATCTGAGTAAGGAAAATCTTTTTCTAGAAACTCTGAGCATGGGCTCTACTCAACCTGCATGATAGTGCCATGATAAAATTAGCTGAGAAACCCAACCACGACAGGAACACATCAGACTTAGCTCTATCTACAAATGAAGATTTTGTCTAATGTTGAAAGTGGAGAAAATTTTTGTTCAAGTGATCAACAAATAAAAATTACTTTTAAGTTAACTCAAAGCACTTCTTGTAATGCAGGTCAACTTGAATGCCATTGAAAAACTACCAGATTTTACACCTCCAAATTCTAATGATCTTCACATTGTTCTTAAAGCACAAATCTGGGATTATATGAAAAATCAAAATTATTTATCTTGGAAAAGCTTCAATGAAGCATGCAAAGTAGCACTGGGAATCTATGTACCATTTTCTAAAACTAAGCCAAACTGATGGAACAGTGAAATAAAAAACTGCATATTTTTTGAAGAAAATTGTACCAAAGAAATTAATTGTGAATAATAACTAACATGATAAAGAGTAAATAACACACTATTGCTTGGAATAAGTATTCATTAAAGTTGCCAATGTAAAACATATAATGCAGAAAATGGCAAAAACAAATCCAAGAAGCAAGAAAGTCATTACCCAGACAAATGGTCCACTAATTGCAAAACAGTGAGTTAGTTTAAGACAATGAAACCACTAGAAAGATCCTATATGATTTTCTTTTCCATCAGTATTTACACTAGAGACACAACTCATTTCCTACTTCCAGTCCCATTGCTAGGAGGTAAACACTCTACAACATATCAATATACAAACTTTATCTATATATAGACACCTCTTACATCAGATGAGATGTGTCACTGATGATTGTAAGTTTATCAAAAAATCTGTTAAAAGGGGTCACCATAACATGGTGTCTATGAAATGCATTCCTGACAGCGCTAATTCTTACATCAGTAAGTAAAAATGACTTCCTTTGTTAACAATAATGGCTTTGAAGATGTTATATTGGTGTTTTATAGATCAAACTAAAAAACTTTTAATATGAATACATGAAACGAGATTTAATCAACATTCACAAGTTTGTCAGAACTTGGAGTGTTGTTGATAACTGCTGCTATGCTCTGACAGCAAACGTACACCCTCCTTGCCTGCTCTTCATTGTCTCCAGTGGCTTATTTCTCAAGCGGGAAAAACTCTTTGCAACTTAGAATTTGGTGGACTGGCAGGTTCTTTTAATCCTGTCACTGTTATCAGGTATCGTTTCAATGCTGGAGGAAGCGACTGGCCCATAAGTGCTTGCTTGCTTTCAACCTGTGCATCCCTTGCATCTTTAAGTCTATATTAGTTACTTTCAGGAGCACTGTGGATGCTTTACCCATACTTATATATGCAGGTCCTTTTCTAGACATAATGAGTATAATATGTTTTCTAAATACACACACAAGACAGTTCAAAAGAGCTGTACTAAGCTAGTTTAGAGAATGTAATCAGAGATGGTGATGCATATATTCATTGTTTGTTTTTTGCTGTGTTTGATGGATTCTTATTTTCAGTGACTATTACATATACTGTTATATCAAATTGATATAATATTCATGTCTATTAAATGAAAATATATCATATGTGGCTCTGCTAAAAACGTTTGTAATTATCCCAGGATGTGTTTCTTGGAAAGATTTCTTATGTTAACAAGGACCTATCTAAAGGCTCCTTAAACCAAAAGCCAGGATACTTCTGGTAGCAGTGAAATAGAGACTCCTTTGGAGAGAGAAGTTCTTTGATGAGACTATACTCCCAATGATAGTCTTGCCAAAGGTAAGTCTTCACATGGTGTAACCTCAAACAGGAAGAGTCCAGGAAAATGGAAAGTCAATACAATGAGAGGCCCAGATAAATCTTATCCAAGGACATCAAAAGAAGCGCAAAGTGAGATATAGTAGTTAAGCTCTGACAACGCTTTTCAATGGGTCACTTACTATGGGGAAAGTTTCAGAGGATTGGGAGGTAGCCAACGTAACTCCAATATCCAAAAGGAGGCAACAAGCCCATTCCCAGAAATTAATGCCTAATCAACATCTGTTGTAAGAACACTTATGTAAACCATCATTTGAGTCAACATTTCATACCATTTCAAGGATCAACACTTGATGATTTTCAGCATGATTTCAATGAAATCACTCATGTCTGACATGTCATAACAGGTTCAAAATGTTCGCTATATACACATACAGAGCAACTGAGGATGAACATGTCATAAATCATGTCTGATTTGTAACATTATTGATACTTCCCATGCATTCCTCACGTGTCATAGAAGATGACTAAAGGGGATGGGAGCGGGGGGGCTGGAAACCCTCCCCTCCTTGTATTTTAACTTTCTAAAAGGGGAAACAGAA
>JAUUDZ010437446.1:0-13325 GCA_032361705.1 Panulirus versicolor
CACCTCTGACACATATATCCTCTTTGTCAATCTTTCCTCACTCATTCTCTCCATGTGACCAAACCATTTCAATACATATTTCACAATAAAGGGTGTTCCAGGAAATATCTGCCACAATACAGGTTGTGCCAGGAAACATTTGCCAAAATACAGGGTGTCCCAGGAAACATCTGCCACAATACAGGGTGTCCTAGAAAACATCTGCCACAATACAGGTTGTGCCAGGAAACTTCTGCCACAACGTAGGGTGTCGCAGGAAGCATCTCCCACAATATAAGGTGTCCCAGGAAACATTTGCCAAAATACAGGGTGTCCTAGAAAACTTCTGCCACAATAAATCGTGTCCCTGGAAACATCTTCCACAATACAGGATTCCCCAGGAAACATCTGCCACAACACAGGGTTTCCAGGAAACATCTGTAACAACACAGTGTGACCCAGGAAACATCTCCCTCGATACAGTGTGTCCCTAGAAACATCTACCACAATACAGGGTATCCCAGGAAACATCTGCCACAATGCAAGGTTGCCCAGGAGACATCTGTAACAATGCAGGGTGTCACAAGAAACATCTGCCACAATACAGGATGCCCCAGGAAACATCTGCCACAATACAGTGTGCCCCAGGAAACATCTGCCACAATACATTGTGCTCTTGAAAACATCTTCCACAATGCAGGGTGTTCCAGGAAACATCTGCCACAATACAGCATGTCCGAACAAACGTCTTCCACAATAGAGGGTGTCCCAAGAAACACCTGTCACAATAAAGGGTGTACCAAGAAACATCTGCCACAGAACAAGGTGTCTCAGGAAACATATGCCACAAAACAGTGTGTCTAAAGAAACATCTGCTACAATACAGGGTGTCACTGGTAATATATGCCACAACAGTGGGTGTCTTATGACACATCTGCCAAAACATAGGTTGTCCAGGAAACATCTGCAACAATACAGTGTGTTGCAGGAAACATCTCCAACGATACAAGGTGTCCAGGATACATCTGCAACAATACAGTGTGTTGCAGGAAACATCTCCAACGATACAGTGTGTCCCTAGAAACATCTACCACAATAGAGGGTATCTCATGAAACATCTGTCACAATACAGGGTGTCCCAGGAAACCTGTCACAAAACAGGGTGTCACAGGAATCATCCGGCAAAATACATTTTGTCGCGGGAAATATCTGCCACAATAAAGGTTGTTCCAGGAAACATCTGTTGCAATACAGGGTATCTCAGGAAACCTGTCACAATACAGGGTGTCCCAGGAAACATTTGACAAAATACAGGGTATTCCAGGAAACATCTGCCACAATACAAGGTTGCCCAGGAAACATCTCTCACAAAACAGGGTATTCCAGGAAACATGTCAATGAAGGGTGTCCAAGGAAACATCTGCTACAATACAGGGTATCTCAGGAAACATCTGCCACAATGCAGGGTATCCCAGGAAACATATGTCACAACACATGGTGTCCCTGGAAACTCCTGCTACGGTACAGTGTGAGCAAAGAAATGTCTTCCACAATAGAGGGTATCTCAGGAAACATATGCGACAATACAGGTTGTCCCAGGAAACATCAGTCACAATAAAGGGTGTCCCAGGAAACATCTGCCACAATAAAGGGTATCCCAGGAAACATCTGCTAAAGTGCAGGGTGTCTCAGGAAATATCTACCACACTTCTGGGTGTCGTAGGAAAGACCTGCCACAATACAGGATGTCCCAAGAAACATCTGCCACAATTCCTTGTGTCCCAAGAAACATCTACCACAATATAGGGTGTCACAGGAAATATTTGCAACAATACAGAGTGTCACAGAATACATCTGCCACAATAGAAAGTGTCCCAAGAAACATCGGACACAATACAGGGTGTTTTGTGAAACATCTGTGACAATAGAGGGTGTCCCAGGAAACATGAACCACAATATAGGGTGTCCCAGGAAACATGAACCACAATATAGGGTGCTCTAGGAAACATTTGTCAAAATACAGGGTGTCCCAGGAGACATTTGTTAAAATAAAAGATGTCCCAGAATAAGGTGTCCATGGAAATATATGCTACAATACAGGCTGTCCAAGGAAACATCTGCCACAACACAGGGTGTTCCAATTAACATCTGCCACAACACAGATGGGTATATCATAATATAGGTTGTTCCAGGAAACATCTGCCACAATAGAGGTTGTCCCAGAGAATATCTGTCAAGAAACAGGATGTCCCAGGAAACATCTGCCACAGTAAAAGGTGTCTCAGGAAAAATTTGCCACAAAACAGGGTGTTCCCGCAAATAGTTACTACAATAGTGGGTGTCTCATGAAACATCTGCCACAACACAGGTTGTCCAGGAAACATCTGCAACAGCACAGTGTGACCCAAGAAACATCTGCCACAACACAGGGCGTCCCTAAAAACATCTACCACAAATACAGAGTATCCCATCTGCCACAGTAGAGGGTGCCCCAGAAAACATCTGTCACAATACAGGGTGTCCCAGGAAACCTCTCACAATACAGAGTGTCACAGGAAACATCTGCAACAATAGAGGGTGTCCCAGGAAACATTTGCCACAATACAAGGTGTCCCAGGAAACATCTGCCACACTAAAGGGTGTCCCAGGAAACATCTGCCGCAATAGAGGGTGGCCCAGACAACATCTGTCACAATACAGGGTGTCCAAGGAAACCTGTCACTATACAGGGTGTCACAGGAAACATCTGCCACAATACATTTTGTCATAGGAAACATCTGTCACAATACAGGGCGTCCAAGGAAACCTGTCACAATACAGGGTGTCCCAGGAATCATATGCCACAATAGAGGGTGTCTCAGGAAACATCTGCCACAAAAGAGTGTCTTACTAAACATCTGCCAAAATAAAGGGTGTCCCGGGAAGCATGTGCCACAATACAGGGTATCTCACGAAATATCTGCCACAATACAGGGTGTCCGAAGACACGTCTGCTACTATACAGTGTGTCCGAACAAACATCTACCAGAAGAGAGGGTATCTCAGAAAACGCCTATCATAATAAAGGATGTCCTACAAAACATCTGTCACAATACAGGGTGTCCAACGAAACATCTGTCACAATATAGGGTGTCACATGAAGTATCTCCCAAAATATAGGGTGTCCCAGGAAACATCTGCCACAATACAGGATGTCTAAGGAAACATGCCACAATACAGGGTGTCCCAGGAAACATCTGTCACAATACAGTGTGTCCGAAGAAATATTTGCCACAATACAGGGTGTCCCAAGAAACATCTGTCACAATAAAGGGTGACTCAGAAATATCTGTCACAATAGAGGGTATCCCAGGAAACACCTGCCACAATACAGGGTGTCACAGGAAACCTCTGGCACAGTAAAAGGTGTCTTAAGAAACATGCCATAACACAGTGTTCAGGAACTTTTGTAACAATAAAGTGTGTCCTGGGAAACATCTGCCACGATACAATGTGTTCCTAGAAACATCTACCACAATACAGGGTATCTCAGGAAACATCTGCCACAATACAGGGTGTCGCAGGACACATCTGTCATAATACTGGGTGTCACAGGAGGCATTTGCTACAATACGGTGTGTCCCAGGAAACATCTGTCTAACTACAGGATGTCCCAGGAAACATCCGCAACAATAAAGGGTGTCCCAGGAAACATCGTTCACAATGAAAGGTGTCCCAGGAAACATCTGCCACAATACAGGGTGTCCCAGGAAACGTCAAAATGCATGGTGTGGCAGGAAATATCTCCCACAGTACAAGGTGTCCCAGGAAACATTTGCCACAATAAAGGGTATCCCAGGTAATATCTGCCAAAATACAGGGTATCTCATGATATATGTCACACTATTGGGTGTCCCAGTAAACATCTGCCAAATATAGGGTGTCCCAGGAAAGATCAGCCACAATACTGGATATCCTAAGAAACATCTGCCACAGTACAGAGTGTCCCAGGAAGCATCTGCAACAATACAGTGTGTTCCGCGAAACATCTGTCAAAAACCAGGGTGTTCAAGGAATTACGTACCACAATACAGGGTGTCCAAGGAAACATCTGTCAAAATACAGGGTGTCTCAGGAAACCTCTGGCACAGTAAAACGTGTCTCAAGAAACATGCCATAACACAAAGTGTTCCGGATGTCCCAGGAAAAATCTGTCCAAATATGGTGCCCATAAAAATATGTGTCACAATACAGGATGTCCCAGGAAACATCCACCACAATATAGGGTGTCCCAGGAAACATCTGCCACAATACAGTGCCTTCCAGGAAACATCTACCTTAATACAGGGTGTTCCAGGAAACATCTGCCACAATATAGGGTATCCCAGGAAACATCTGCCACAATATAGGGTATCCCACGAAACATCTGCCACAATATAGAGTATCCTAGGAAGCATCTGCCACAATACAAGTTGTCCTAATGAACATTTGCAACAGTACTGGGCGTCCCAGGAAACATCTGCCACAATTCAAGTTGTCCTAGGAAACATGTCACAATATAGGGTGTCTCAGGAAACGACTGTTACAATAGAGGGTGTCCCAGGAAACATCTCCCACAATACAGCGGGTCCCAAGGAACATCTGTCAAAATACAGGGTGTATTAGAAGACATGCCAAAGCTAAAGGTGTCCTATTTAGGAAACATCTGCCACAAAACGGGGTGTCCCTGGAGATATAGGCCACAATATAGGGTGTCTCAAGAAACATATGCCATTACAAAGGGTATCCCAATATATATGGCACTATACAGGGCGTCCCAAGAAACATCTGTCAAAATAGGGGTCCTAAGAAACATCTGCCACAATACAGTGTGTCCCAGGAATCAAGAGACACAATACTGGGTGTCCCAAGAAACATCTGCCACGATACAGGGTATCCCAGGAAACATCTGATGCAATACTGGGTGTTGCAGGAGACACCTGCCAAAATACAGGGTGTCCCAGAAAACACTTGCCACAATAAGGGTCTTCCACGATACAGCATGTCTCAGGAAACGTTTGTCACAATACTGGGTGCCGTGGGAAACATCTGCCACAAAACAGGGCGTTGCAAGAAACATTTGCCATAATACTAAGTGTCGCAGGAAACATTTGCCACAATAAAGGGTGTCCTAGGAAAGATCTGCCACAATACAGGGTGTCTCCGGAATCCTTTTTTCAGATTACAGGATGTCCCAGGAAACCTCTGCCACAATAATGGGTGTCCCAGGATTATCTGTCAAAATACAAGGTGTCTCAGGAAAGTTCTGCCACAATAAAGGGTGTCCCAGTAAACACCTGTCACAAAAAATGTCCCTGGAAATATATGCCATAAACAGGGTGTATCAGGAAACATCTGCCACAACACAGGGTGTCCAGTAAACATATGCCACAATGCAGGGTATGCCAGAAAACACCACAACACAATATGTCCCAAGAAACATCTGGCACAAAACAGGGTATCCCAGATAACTGCTTTCGCAGTACAGGGTATCCCATGAAGCATCTGCCACTATATAGGGTGTCCCAGGAAACAGCTGTCAAAATACAGCGTGTTCCAGGAAACACCTGCCATATTACAAGGTGCCTCAGGAAACATCTGCCACAAAACAGGGTGTCCCTAGAAATATATGACACAATACGGGTTGTCCCAGGAAACATTTGCCACAACACAGGATGTCCTAGGAAACATCTGCAACAACACAGGGTGTCTCGGGAAACATTTGCCACAATAGAGGGTGTCCCGCGAAATATCTGCCACAATACAGGGTGTCCCAGGAAACATCTAAAACAATACAGGGTGTCATTGGATACATCTACTACAATACAGGGTGCCCAAAGAAACATCCACCACTAAATAAATTTCACAAGGAAACATCTGCCACAACACAAAGTGCCCAGGAAAAAATGTCACAATAAAGGGTGTCCCAA
Organism: Panulirus versicolor; assembly: GCA_032361705.1. Taxonomy (NCBI): domain Eukaryota; kingdom Metazoa; phylum Arthropoda; class Malacostraca; order Decapoda; family Palinuridae; genus Panulirus; species Panulirus versicolor. Next base: position 5,928 of record JAUUDZ010437446.1, read on the forward strand.
GAAACATCTGCCACTATACAGGGTACCCCAGGAAACATCCGCGACAATAAAGGGATTCCCATGAAACATCCAATACAGGGTGTTCCAGGAAACATGAGGCACATATAGGGTGTCTTAGGAAATATATGCCACAATACAGGGTGTCCCAGGATACATCTGCCACAATACAGGGTCTCCTGGGAAACATCAGCCATAATACATGGCGTCCCAGGAGACATCTGTCACAATACAGGGTGTCCCAGGAAAATCTGCCACAATACAGGGTGTCCCAGTAAACATCCGGGCTAGGAAAGGGTGTCCCAGGAAACATGAGAAACAATAGAGGGTGTCGCAGGAAACATCCGCCAAAATACAGGGTGTCCCAGGAAACATCTACCACAGCAGAGGGTCTCTTGTTAAACATCTGCCATAATACATGGTGTCCCAGGAAATATCTGCCACAACACAGGGTCTCTTGTAAAACATCTGCCACTATACAGGGTGTCCCAGGAAACGTTCTTCACAATACAGGGTGCCTCAGGAAACATCTGCCAAAATACAGGGTATCCTAGGAAACATTTGCTTCAATAAAGGGTGTCCTAGGAAACATCTTTCAAAATACAGGGTGTCCCAGGAAACATCTGCCACAGTAAAAGGTGCTCCAGGAAACATCTGCAACAAAACAGTATGTCCCTGGAAATAAATGCCACAATACAGGGTGTCTCAAGAAACATCTGCCACAACACAGGTTGTCCAGGAAACGCCTGCCACAATACATGACTGCCCATGAAACACCTGCCACAATTCATTGTGTTCTAGGAAACATCTGCAACAATAAAGGGTGTCTCGAAAAATCTGCCACAATACGGGGTGTCCTAGGAAACATTTGGGAAAATACAGGGTGTAACAGGAAACATCTGCCACAATAAAAGGTGTCGCAGGAAACATAAGCCACAAAGCAGGGTGTCCCTGGAAATATATGTCATAAAAACGGTGTCCCGGGAAAAATTCACCACAACACGGGGTGTCCAGGAAACAAACCGCAATACAGTGTGTCTCAGTAAACAGCTGCCATAATGTAGTGTGTCCCAAGACACGTTTGCCACAATACGGGGTATCCAAGGAAACATCTGCCACTATACAGAGTGTCACAGGGTGGCCCAGGAACATCTACCATAATACAGGGTATCCCACGAAATATCTACCACAATACAGGGTGTCCCAGGAAACGTCTATCACAACACAGGGTGCCTCAGTAGATATCCGCCAAAATGTAGGTTGTACCAGGAAACATCTGTCACAATACAGCGTGTCCATAGAAACATCTGCCACAATACAGGGTGTCCCAGGTAACATCCGCGCCAATACTTGGTGTCCCAAGAAACATCCACGCCAATACAGGGTGTCCCAGGAAACATCTGCCACAATACCGGTTGTCCTAGGAAACATCCGCCACAATACAAGGTGCCCATGGAAACATCCAGCACAATGCAGGATATCCAGAGGAAACATCTGCCACAACACAGGGTGTCCCAGGTAACATCCGCGCCAATACAGGGTGTCCCAGGATACACCTGCCACAATACAGAGTGTCAAAGCAAAACATCTGCCACAATACAGGGTTTCCAACGAAACATGAGCCACAATACAGGGAGGTCCCAAGAAACATATGCTTCAATACAGGGTGTCCCAGGAAAGATGTGCCACAATAAAAGGTGTCCTAGGAAACATCTGCCACAATAGAGAGTGTCCCAGGAAACATATGCCATAATAGAAGTTGTTCCGGGAAACATCTGCACCAATACAGGGTGTCTTAGGAAACCTGCGTCACAATACAGGGTGTCTCGGAACATCTGCCCCAATAATGTGGCATCTGTGAAACATCTGTAAAAATGCAGGGTGTTCCAGGAAACTTTTGCGATAATAAAAGGTCCCCTCCAAACATATACCACAAAACAGGGTGTCCGTGGAAATATATGCCACAATACGGGGTGTCTCAGGAAACATCTGCCACAAAACAGGGTGTCCAGGAAACATCTGCCACAATACAGGGTATCCCAGGAAACATCTGCTATAATGAGGTGTGTCCTAAGATACATTTACCACAATACATTCTAATCTAGAAAACATCCATGGCAATACAGAGTGCCAAGGAAACATCTACCACAATACAGGTTGTCCCAGGAAACATCTGCCACGACACAAGGTGTCCCAAGAAATATCTGTCACAATTCAGGGTGTCCTTGGAAACATTTGCAACAATACAGGATGTAGGAAACATCTACTACAATAGAGGGTGTCCCAGGTAACATCCACGCCAATACAGGTTGTCCCAGGATACATCTGCCACCATACAGATTGTCCCAGCAAAACAACTGCTACAATGCAGGGTTTCCTACGAAACAAGAGCCACGATACACTGTGTCCTAAGAAACATCTGCCACAATACAAGGTGTCCAAAAAAACAACCGCCAAAATACAGGGTGACCTAGGAAACAAATGCCAAAATACAGGGTGTCCATGGAAACATATGCCACAATGCGGGGAGTCCCAGGAAATATCTGCCACAATAAATGGTGTCCAAGGAAACATCCGCCAAAATACAGGGTGTCCTAGGAAACAAATGCCAAAATATGGGGTGTCCATGGAAACATATGCCACAATAAAGGGAGTCCTAGGAAATATCTGCAACAATACATGGTGTCCAAGGAAACATCCGCCAAAATACAGGGTGTCCTAGGTAACAAATGACAAAATACAGGGTGTCCAAGGAAACATCTGCCACAATACAGGGAGTCCCAGGAAAATCTGCCACAATATAGGATTTCCTAGGAAACATCTGCCACAATATAGGTGTCCCAGGAAACATCAGCCACAATACAGGGTGTCCCAAAACATCTGACAGACTACAAGGTCTCCCAGGAAACATCTGCCACAATACGGAGTTTTCCTGGAAACATGTCCGGAAATCCAGGTTGTTCCAGGAAACATCTACCACAGGACAGGGTTTCAGAAAAAAAAAGTCTGCCACAATTGAGGGTGTCTCAGGAAACATCTGCTACTATACAGGGTGTCTCAGGAAGCATCTACCACAGTACAGGGTGTCTCAGGAAGCATCTACCACGGTACAGGGTGTCTCAGGAAACATCTGCTACAATACAGGGTGTCTCAGGAAGCATCTGCCACAGTACAGGGTATCTCAGGAAACATCTGCTACAATACAGAGTGTCTCAGGAAGCATCTGCCACAGTACAGGGTGTCTCAGGAAACATCTGTTACAATACAGGGTGTATCAGGAAACATCTGCCAAAGTAGAAGGCGTCACAGGAAATATCTGCCACAAAACAGGGTGTCCCTGGAAAATTATGCCCCAATAAAGTGTCCCAATAATATCTGCCACAACACAGGGTATCAAGGAAACATCTGCCTCAACAAAGAGTCCCAGGAAAAATCTACCATAGTATAGTGTGTCCTAAGAAACATTTGTCACAATAGAGGGTATCCCAGGAAACATCTGCCACAATACAGGTTTTCCCAGGAAACCTGTCCTAGGTAAAATCCTTCACAATACAGGGTGTCTCAAGAAACATCTGCAAAATTACATGGTATCCATAAAACATCCACCATAGTACAGGGTGTCCCAGGAACATCTGCCACGATACAGTGCCCCCTGGGAAACATCTGCGTCAATACAGGGAGTTCCAAGAAACAAATGCCACAATCCAGCGTGTCCCAAGAAACATCTGCCGCAATACATTCTAACTCATGAAACATGTCAAAATACAGAGTGTCAAAGGTAGCATCTGCTACAATACAGGGTGACCCGTAAACATTTGTCACAATACAGGGCATCTCAGGAAACATCTGTTACAATACAAGGTGTCTCAGGAAACATCTCACAATGCAGGGTGTCCCAGGAAACATCTTTTAAAATAGCAGGTGTATCAAGAAACATCTGCCAAAGTAAAAGCGTCACAGGAAACATTTGCTACAAAACAGGGTGTCCCTAGAAATTTATGCCCCAATACAGAGTGTCCTTGGAAATCTAAGCCCCAATACAGAGTGTCCCCCAAAATCTACCACAACACAGGGTGTCAAGGAAACATCTGCCACATTAGAATGTGCCCTCGGAAACATGTGCCACAATACAGTGTGTCGTAAGAAACATCTGCCACAATAGAGGGTATCCCAAGAAACATCTGCCACAATGCAGGATGTCCTAGGAAACATATGCCACAATTCAGGGTGTCCGAGGTAACACCTGCCGCAATATAGGGTATCCCAGAAAACATCTGCCACAATACAAGGTGTCGCAAGAAACATCTGCCACAATAGTGGGTGTCGCAGGAAACATCTTTCACAATACACGGTGTACCAGGAAACATCTGCCATAATAATGGGTGTCTCAGGAAACTTCTGTGAAAATACCGGGTGTCTCAGGAAACATCTGCGACAATAAAAGTTCCCCAGGAAACATCTGCCACAAAACAGGATGTCCCAAGAAGCATCTGTCACAATACAGGGTGTCTCAGGAAACATCTGCCACAATATAGGGTATCCTAGGAAACATGTCATAATGTAGTGTGTCCCAAGAAACATTTACCTCAATACATTCTAACCCAGGAAACATGTCAAAATACAGGGTGTTAAAGGTAGCATCTGCCACAATACAGGGTGTACCAGAAACATCTGTTAAAATAGAGGGTGTCCTAGGAAACATCTGTCACGATAAAAGGTGTTCGAGGAAACATCTGCCGCAAAACGGTATCCCTGGAAAAATTTGCCACAACACAGGGTGTCCCTAGAAACATCTTTGGAACACAGGGTTTCCAGGAAACATCTACAACAATACAGTGTCTCCCAAGAAACATCTCCCACGATACGTCTGCCACAATACAGGATGTTCCAGGAAAGATGTGTCACAATACAGAGTGTTAAAGGAAACTTCCGCGACAATACAGGGTGCAAAGGAAACATCCATCACAATACAAGGTGTCCCAGAAAACATCTGCCTCAACACAGGGTGTCCCAAGAAGTAACTGTCACAATACAGGGTGTCCCAAGAAACATCCGCCACAATATAGGTTTTCCCAGGAAACATCTGCCACAATACAGGGACTCCTGGGAAACATCTTCCATAGTACAGAGTGTTCCAGGAAGCAAATGCCACAATATATTGTGTCCCAAGAAACACCTGCCACAATAGAGGGTATTCCAAGAAACATCTGCCACAATAGAGGGTGTCCCAGGAAACATATGCCACAATACAGGTTGTTCCATGACACTTCTGCCACAATACAGGTTGTCTCAGGAAACATCTGTCACAATACAGGGTGTCTCAAGAAACAACTGTCACAATACAGGGTGTCCTAGAAAACATATGCCACAATTCAGGGTGTCCGTCGTAACACCTGCCACAATATAGGGTATCCCAGGAAACATCTGCCACAATACAGGGTATACCAGGAGACATTTGCCATAATAATGGGTGTCTCAGGAAAATCTCTGAAAATACAGGGTGTCCGAGGAAATCTGCGACATTGCAAGTTCCCCCAGGAAACATCTGCCACAAAACAGGATGTCCCTAGAAATATATGCCACAATATGGGGTGTCTCAGGAAACATCTGCCACAAAGCAAGGTGTCCAGGAAACATCTATCACGATACAGGGTATCCCAGGAAACATCTGTCAAAATGCAGTGTGTCCCAAGAAACATTTACCACAATACATTCTAACCCAGGAAACGTCTGTCAAAATACAGGGTGTCAAAGGTAGCATCTGCCACAATACAGGATGTACCAGGAAACATCTGTCAAAAGAGAGGGTGTCAGGAAACATCTGCCACAATAAATGGTGTCCCAGGAAACATCTGATACAAAGCAGTGTGTCCCTGGAAAAATAAACCTAAACACAGGGTGTCCAAGAAACATATGCCACAATACAGTGTGTCCCAGGAAACATCTACCACAATACAGGTCACAAGAAGCATCAGTCACAATACAGGATGTCCCAGGAAGTACCTGTCACAATACAGGGTGTCCTAGGAAATACAGGGTTTCCCACGAAATATTTTCCACGATACAGCGTGTCCCAGGCAACATCTGTCACGATACAGGGTGTCTCAGGAAACATATGCGACAATACAGTGTGTCCAAGGAAGCATCTGTAACAATACAGGGTGTCTCAGGAAACATCTGTCACAATACAGGGTGTCCCAGGAAACATCTTCCAAAATAGAGGGTGTATCAGGAAACATCTGCCAAATGTCCCTGGAAATTTATGCCCCAATAGAGGGAGTCCCGAAAATATCTACCAAAACACAGGATGTCAAGGAAACATCTGCCAAAACAGAGTGTGTCCCAGGAAGCATGTGCCACAATACAGTGCATCCTAAGAAACATCTGCCATAATAGAGGGTATCCCCGGAAACATCTGCCTCAATACAGGGTGTCGCAGGAAACGTTTGCCACAATACTGGGTGTCGCAGGAAATATCTAGCACAATACAGGATGTCCAAGGAAACATCTGCCACAATGTAGGGTATACCAGGAAACATCTGCCACAATACAAGGTATCCCAGGAAACATCTGCCACAATAATGGGTGTCTTGGGAAACATCTGTTAAAATACCGGGTGTCCCATGAAACATCTGCGACAATAAAAGTTCCCAAGAAACATCTGCCAAACAGGGTATACCTGGAAATATATGCTACAATACGGGGTGTCTTAGGAAACATCTGATACAAAACAGGGTGTCCAGGAAACATCTATACAGAAATACAGAGTGACCGAAAAAACATCTGCCGAAATAAAAGGTGTCCCAGGAAACATCTGCCACAAAACAGAGTGTCACCATCGCATGATGGTGATCATAACCAGTCATGAGTTATGTCTATAATGATGGTGATAATAACCAGTGAAGGGTTACGTCTTCGATGTCGGTGATGATGACAAGATATGAGTTATGTCTGGCATAATGGTGATGATACCCAGTCATGGCTTATGTCTAGCATGATGCTGATGATAACTAGTCACGGGTTATGTCTAGCATGATGCTAATGATAACCAGTCATGGGTTATGTCTAGCATGATGGTGATGATAACCAGTCACGGGTTATGTCTAGCATGATGCTAATGATAACCATTCATGAGTTATGTCTAGCATGATGGTGATGATAACCATTCATGAGTTATGTCTAGCATGATGCTAATGATAACCATTCATGAGTTATGTCTAGCATGATGGTGATGATAACCATTCATGAGTTATGTCTAGCATGATGCTAATGATAACCATTCATGAGTTATGTCTAGCATGATGGTGATGATAACCATTCATGAGTTATGTCTAGCATGATGCTAATGATAACCATTCATGAGTTATGTCTAGCATGATGGTGATGATAACCATTCATGAG
>JAUUDZ010437457.1:3262-13325 GCA_032361705.1 Panulirus versicolor
TCATCCTGAAGGAGCAGTCTTCGTCCAACCCACCTCGCATTACCTCGCCATCCTTCACGACGGTGTCACGACCTCTTACCGCGACGAGGAAGGTCCGGCGGACGACCCTCAGGAGCCAAGTACCGACCGGACCCGAGCCTTACTTCTTGGACGATGACGAGGAGCTGCCCCTCATCTCCCCACAACCACCTGCCTCCAGGCAACCTTCAGATACCTTTTCGCGGGGCAACGCTAGGTCACCCATCCTCAACCAAGTCACGCCCTCGCCAGCCTCAACCACGGCCTCGCCAGCCTCGACCACGCCCTCGCCAGCTTCGACCACATCCTCGCCAGCCTCGACCACGCCCTCGCCAGCCGCGGCCAAGTCCTCGCCAGCAACGGCCACGCCCTCGCCAGCCTTAGCCAAGATTTCCCACCTTCCTCAAGGCTTGACGCCCCCGCCTATCGTCTTTCCTATGAGCTTCGACGACACCCACCAGCAGGTGCCGGCCGGCAGCCGCCCCTCGGCCGATGACACCGGGCACGTCTCTCCGCCGGCCACGATCATCACTGCCCCTCCCTCCCTCCAGCCTGACGCAGGTCCTGCCTACCCCTCTGTATCGTGGCGCACTTACTAACAACAATAACATTTTTACGTCACGTTTTTCTGACGATAAAATCACATGACACAATCAGTAATGTTCTCATTTCTGGCACGATCTTATACATTGTTGGGTTATAAGAACAAGTTATTAATGATGCCATATAACGGGTCAAGAGTGAGTAACCTGTGCTGGAGACAGGTCTAGGATGACACTAATTCTCGTTATATTCCAGATCCGGGCGTGAAGCAGACCACCCCTGGACCAGAGGGAGGAGGCGAGGTGTTCCCTCCGCCGCCGAAGTTCCCGACCGTGATTTACCCCACCAAGACGATCATCGTGCACCACACGACCTCAGCTCAGGGCTTCGCTCCAGCCACACCACCCTCCACCTTCCATACACACACGTCGCCTGGACACGTCTCCGGCAACGGCCACAAGCAAGGTCCCTCCGTCGTCATCCATGCACCACAGCCTCGGCCGACAACATCAGACGCCAACGCCACACCTCCCCTTCCATTGTCCCTCACCATCCCTCTGCGGTACTCCCTCTCAGATGAGGAATACCAGGAGCTTAGGGACTACCTCAGGAGGATCCTGAGCAGCGACAGGAACCCTCTGGGGACCACAGTGCTGCAGAAAGTGGATGTGACGAACATGGGCACCACAGCTGACGGCGCCGCCCCCGGATCCCTCGGTATGAAGTCTGGGAACGAAGGGGATCTCTCAGTCTTCGTGGACCGGGATGTGATCGACGGAGGCATAATCGACGGTGGCATAATCGACGGTGGTATAATCGACGGTGGTATAATCGACGATGGAATCATATACGAGAGTGGTGTCATCACGGCTCACAACATTGATGACGCAGTCAGCAGTGGGACAGTGGGCGTGAGAAGTGTGAGTGATGGTTGTGGCAGGGCCTGTGTGGTGGGTGGTGGCGCCGCTGACGGCGGCACTGCCGGTGAAAACCAATCTGACATAATCGACGGCGGCATCATCGATGGAGGAATCATCAACATCGACGCCCTCACCAGCAGAGAGCTGGAACTCGTCGCACAAATGGGGACGAAACCCACTGGCTTCCGGGACGCTCTCAATGGCTACACCGCCGCAGGTGACCACGCAGCTTCACAACAGCGACAGCCTGGTAAAACATCTGCCTCAGGCAACAACAGAAGGAGTGTCTTCTCAGAGTCCCAGTCTGGCGGACGGGGACACGCCGCTACCACCACTCCGCCAGTCTCCCTGATCGACCAGCTCATCGCCTCCCACAGACCCGGCTACCCCGGGGACCTGGGCGAGCGGAATCTCTCCAACAGCCCCACCGGTGAAGCACAGACTCTCAGCGCCCTCCACTACATTCCTTCGCCTGACCTGTCCACCGACAGGCCCATCAAAGGAGACTTCGCCACCTCATTTCCCCGGCAAGTCAGTCAAATTAATGATGGGAATGCTTTCCAAGGCACATATACAGCTTCAGCCTCCTCTAAGAAGGATTTCTATTTTCGGCAAGATTTTCAAAACAGTTCTGATGAGGAGGGACAAACGCGAGACACGTCACCTCGCCATAACTACAGTTCCCAGCCAGACACAGGTAGTGGCTCCAGCCATGGCGAGTATGGCTCTCCGACCCCACCTCAGACTGATCACAACACCGGCCGGGCCATCAAGAACCACCCCAATCATGGCCACTTTGCTCCCGGCTCATCTGGAAATACACTCTTAAACACAGCAGGAGACGCCACAGTGGCGTTAGCTTCTGGACCACAAGAGAGGCGGCCAAGGGAAGAAGGAGAGGGCCAATCCCGCGGGTCAAGACCTCCCTCCATTAACTTGGTCAGATCCATAAAGATGAACCAAGACGACCACTCCAGCGTGGCGCTCCGACCCGCGGCCAGGTCGTCTGGTTCACCAAGCCGCTCATCCGCGCCCCAAAACTTGACGGTGTATGTAACTACCACCGGCCTGTCCAAGACGGTCCACCTCTCTAACAACCGCCCCAAATCTTCCCCATCATCCAGCCACCTCACACATCACGTACTGCCCATACATCTGTCTATGAACCTGCCACAGCCCCACCAACAGGGACCTTCTCCACTGACACAGGTCCAAAAACCTGTAACAGAGAGGCACACACGTGACCACAACAACGATCCCACCAGGACAGTGATGAAGCAAGGGGATAGCGACGTGGCCACCAGCGGGGACCAGGTTAGGGTGCAGCACCCTGGACCACGCCAGGCCATGGGTTTGCTTAACCCAGAAGGAAGTGGCCTCCTGTCCAAGCCAGCCTCCCCACCTGGCCAGGCGATAGATGCAGCACAAGTGTCCACAACAACTAAAGCCCTGCCCTTGGCGCCACGCACTTCCTCGGGAAGAGACACGTCGGACACTGCAACACTACAGCCACCCGCAGCCATGCCTCCACCACCACCACCACCACCCTCCCACACGTCAACGCTCCAACCATCCCAGATCTTGACAGACCCCCCATCCCAGGAACATACGTCTTTCAGGACACATATGCTGCCGCCTCACCTCACACACCCCTCAACTCCCCTGGGCCCTCCCCAAAGACCAGCGGCGGCTGCCCCGTCTCCTCATTGGGAGCCTCAACATTTTCCTATTCCTCCGAGTTCGCCCGGCAATCCACTACACAGCCCACACCTCCAGGAAAACCCTCAGGGTCCTCACGGGTTGGGTCTCGGCCGAACACAAAGTTCTGGTCATCCTTTCCCTCCACCACTTCCTCCTCAGGGTCTTCCACAGGGCGTGCCACCTGAGGACGTTGTGCCGATCCTTCACCACGGTCCTCCCCTCATACCGACGAAGCAGCGAAGTTTCTCCTTCCAGAAACTCACGTTCCACAACTACCCGAGAGAGCGCAGGGCTGGCGGGGGCGTCGCCCTGGGCCAGGATAATTTCAGCGGTAGATGGAGCCGACGATGAGCCAGGCAACTTCATGTCGTGAGTACCTAAGACGTCCATCTTGTAGGACTGGTCATAGGATAACGTATTTTTGCAGCTCAGCTTAACATGTCAAAACATCTTTTCCCAGTACTTCAGCGATGTATAAATTTATAATAAGGGAACATGAAAACAGAATTCTACCACATACTACGAATACCATAAAGAAAACACTAACTAAACTAAACACGACTCGCTCTTTCCTGGTAGAGGGGGCCCGGCTATCCTAAGACTAGTACATAATCATAAACAAACTCTTGGAAAGTTTCCTACATACGGTGTGGAATGTAGCAGTCTATAAACCTCTCTCATGTGAGCGGTAGGCAATATGATACTACCCACAACACTATAAATAAACTGCTTCATGTATACTGCTCGAGCGGCAGTGAGGAGGTGGTGAGCTGGGCGCCCATGGGCCGGGCCACACGGGGTAAACACACACACACACACACACATGGATGTTGTTCTGTCGAGACAAATACTGCACGGCTGGACACTTGGATCCGGTGGTGGTAATCATACACATCTGGTGGAGTTTATCAAGTACTGCCATGAATTAGTCAAGTGTCTACAGTCTATCGTGACACAAGAATGAAGGACTGCTTCCTGACACAGGAGACCTGCTGGATGTTTACTCCTCTTCCTCACAGTGTCTGCTTCAACGCATTCTTAAATGCTCAGGTCATCATGGAGCACCGTCGTACGCGAGATGAACTTTCTTGACCAAACCCACACTCAGGGTCTCCGTCACCACTGGCAACACTGGTGGTCAACAAATGAAGAACGACCATACTAATATCGTCCCTACGGTACACCAACCATCAGAAACATACTTCATCTTAAACCAAGATAGTGTCCACGCTTACAAAACACTCGTCATGTTATGCCACAGTTCAGTATAAATACCTGTACTGTGAATCAAAGCAAATCTGACTTGTAAATATTCTAGAATAAGTAAGATGTTTAGATACGATTAATTCCATATTTCTTAGCTGCTGACAACCGTCAAAGATAATCTAACTTGAGTCATGTAATAAATGATCACATGTGAACAGATTTATTCCTAACCTTATACACGTCAGTTATGACATCATCATACATGACTACAGTGACGTCACCTCTGGAGTGTTACGTCACAGTCGTAGTTTCCCGTCATGGCTTTTCTTGCGGTGAAGAATGACGGGATGTTACACAATACGACGGACAACCTCGCCTCCTCACATCCCTGACTTACGTCACATAGAACCGTTCAGCAGGACGCACAATGGTCAAGGGTCGTACCGTCCAGATCAGAGATCTTACGTTTACCTACTACATCAACGACAACCACTACGACTCCAGAAATCCCAACACCCGCGTGTACGACAGTACTGGACCAGTTCAACATGCTTAGCTTTATGTATAACTTCGGATGAGGGGGTTTTGTACATACTGTTGAAGTTATCACTTTACCATCACTTGCACGTGCTACCGTTTTCTCACAGCCGAGACAGCAGCATGATTATTTTCAAACGATTCATCACTGTTCTTCACTTTATAATATCAGTGAAAACACATCCTTGATGAGCTGGAGAATGGGGCTGTCACTGGCAAGAACCCTTGACAAACCGAGGTTTGGTGAATCGTCACACACACACACACACACACACACACACACACACCAGTATACACAGCTGCAGCATCATCAGTGTTACTGTGGTTGTTATAGTTTGGCATGCTGCTAAATCCATTTACCCTCAGCCCACAAGTGTAACTCTCCTCATGAGCTGCTGTCCATCTAGCTGGTACCAACACAGCCTATAACTATTCAGCTCTGGCACATTTATGGTTCCTTTGTTTACCTCATACATTTATCGTAGTACCCTTGTTTAAATTACATTCTTACGCCCATGGCACAAAAAATGACTACACGTTAGTTCTCGCTCATATAAAATCTTCCTTGAAGTGTAGGCGATAACCAAATATTTAACCTGACACTAAGGTGCTTCGGTAAGGAATGGTCAGAGTGGTAACATTTGCAATTCATATCAATAAAAGTTTATACATCTGGGAGGTTATAACGACAATATGCACTGCTGTCATCAATCACTAAAATTTCAAAAGGCTAATTCATCAGATAATATATATATTTTTTGGATTCTTTAATGATTTCTAGCCTTCCAAATAGTCCAACACTCATGCCATACACTACTGTAGGAACAATGATAGTGATTAACAAAAAAAAAGACAGGCATAGATTACTTAATCTACTGTAGTTTATAATAGTCTGTCATTATCAAATATATAGAAAACTTTAGTCGTAGCGCCAAGCTCTCAAGGTAAACTATCTTATTTCGGAATAAATTCATTCAGTGCTTAGTGTTGTTTTTAGCCATTTTAAGGGTAACGAATCTGCATTCAGTAACTGTTAACTTATCTTTCTTTCTTTTCCCCTACATCAGAGGAGTTGTTACAATTAGCGAGATTCCTATGAATATATACATTCTTATGAAAATAAAGAATTTATCTGCCACTTCATATTTTGAATAAGTGCCGTGAGGATCGCTGGATGGAAGTACCTATCGTGAAGTTTATTTCAGTGCTGTTCCGGAGTGATCATTTTTTTTCTCAGCCAATATACTGTTAGCATATAATTCTACTTGCAATACAGTTGAGTAGTCATCAAAGCCAGGCACTATTCCAAGTTAAACATACTATAATACATTATACATGTTTGTTTTCACCCACCAGCCAGCTGTATAATCTCGTCTATACGGCTAGTGTTTTAAATTCGACGACAAGAAACACCCATACACACCATTACTCGAATTTCATAGGAAGTTCGGTACGCTGACTTGTAAATCGTCATTCGTCGTAAATATGTCATGTAGGTTTGTTCTGACCTTCTACCACTTTTACTGTGCTAATTTGATGCCAATGGTTGTAGTCACTCCCCCCCCCCCCACACACACTATCTTCAATATGATTTCTCAATTGCCACCTGAGTCACACTGAGGTACGTTCCCCAGTTGAAGGTATGGTAGGGTTGAGTTTCAAGATTTTTGACGGGTTTTGAACTATGATGCGCCATCCCCTAAGGAATTAGTATGATAAAAACTGATTTTACTTTCCTTCATCAGAAATACATACCAATACTTTCAGTACGCATGAAAACCAATCACGATTTTTTTCTGTATAAATATTTGGCAGTTTGCTTCCATGTAAAGAATATGGAACGTTTTCCTCTTGAGCGTAAATATAACGCTGGTCTGCCATCAACGATAGTAAAGCCCAGATGAAGGTTGCTCACAGCTGTTACACAAATCATACATTACTTAATTTATGATATGACCCAACAACCTTTACAATAATTTACGTCTATATATATAAACATTATGTAATTTGTTTTATCTTGACAAATAGCCAAGGAGGTAAGAAATGTTATTTATGCCGTGTATAATAATCAATATTACTTATAATTCATCGTTCAGTTAAACATATAAAAAGTCTCAATGGTTAGTGTAAAAGGTCTTGAAGCATTGCTAACAGGTAGTCGTAAATAATAATAATAATAATAATAATAATAATAATAATAATAATAATAATGAGAAGAAATCTCGTATGACGCTCTACATGTAGAAAGTCCCCAATGGACATTCTCAAACATTATCTTTTTCTATGTGGCTGACAAATTGAAGAGTACACAAAAATGTCCTTAAGGATTACTCAAAAACTACGGAAAAAAAAAATGTTGAATGAATATTCTATAAATGCCATACCTTAAAGTTCGTAATGATCTATGTTGGACACAGTCTTAGGGCGACATCTGCCTTAAGTAATACACAACGCAACACTTTCTGCCGAGCTTTTCAAAACAGGTCATTTCACACACAGTTCTACGCAAACTAAAAACAAAAACATTATTATAGAGGACTAGAGAAATATAAAAACCTCAACAAATAAAAGAGATTATCGGACGATGAATCAGAACCATCTTTTGCAGTATGTATAGATTCCAGTACCCTTAGGACATAAACAATAGATTTGGCGCTACTTGCCCCCGTGCATCGTCTAGGGTGGCCGTGGGATTGCAAGTTCTAGCACAAATGTGCATTAGAAAATGACTTTCCTCATGATGATGCAGGTTGATGTATCAGTATGTATGTTTTTTATTATGTTTCAATCCATTTATTTTTTCAACGTTGATGTAAAATCACAAGATAAGGAGAAGAAAAAGACTTGGTATTAGTTTACTCGAATGAGGATTGTTGGGATGAATGGCTACAGATTTAAAGGTAAGTTCCCAAGGCCTGGTAGGGGAACCAAGGGCCACCCTCGTGCTACCCTTAAATCCGCACCTCAACCAAAATCACCACTTATTGGTACATTCAATCCCAATTTTCTCGTTCCAGGTTCCATATGCCCATTTTGAACTTTGACTAGATGTAGTGCGTATGTGCAATACGATTGGAATAAGCCCACATGCAGAGTGAGCTAATTATGATGTTGCGCGGGTTGTTAATATGCAAAATTTCATGTTTATTAGGATTACACTAAGAAAAAAATCTCAGTGTCTGTTGGCAAGAGTAGCGACAGAAAAGAACAAGAGGAAAGCTGTTAAGGGCGCTGGTGACATCTAAAACGTCCACTGAACTAGATACTCATTGTGTGGTGCCTATTATCCGTTGGTAGAGACAAGGAAGGCCCTCTTGTGCCGCAGTTTTCCTTCATCCGTGGAATTAATCATGTCTAATAAATCATGAAAGACTCCAACATTTTCTGTTCATGTATCAAATTATCTGTAATTGCACTTGTGACTTCCCAATCCCTTTTCAACGTGAGCTGATGCCTGGGGCAAAATGCCAGTAGCCGCTCAGTAACCATGACATACTGCTGCTACATTTTGAGACATTCTCCTGTAAAAATACAGATTATAGCTGAGCCCTTTTTCTCAATGCCCATATACTTGTGTAGACTTCAGGTAAACTTACATTGGGAAACCCACTGCCTGTGTATCTGCAAGTGGAATAGCCTCATATTTGTGATTGATCCACTCTTCCAACTTGCATGTGCCATCTATAGAGTAGCACTGCCGACGTAAAGCTGAAACGATCACAAGATTCGCTCCCCAAATTTACATACCTAGGTTAGGTTAGGATTGTCCCTATCCTAGGATATTTATAATTGTTTCTATCCTAGTTGGTTTGTACTCTACCTAGGTTAGTTTAGGTTAGGTTAGGTTAAGATTGCCCTATCCTAGGATATTTATAATTGTTTCTATCCTAGTTGGTTTGTACCCTACCTAAGTTAGTTTGGGTTAGGTTATGTCAAGATTGTCCCTATCCTAGGATATTTATAATTGTTTCTATCCTAGTTGGTTTGTACTCTACCTAGGTTAATTTAGGATTTTGCCTATCCTAGGAGAGTTTAGATTTGCACCCTAACCTAATTTAGGTTTGTAACCTAAGCTTGTGTCTTATCCTAGCTTAGGTATGAACGTTGGGGTCGAGTCTTGGATGATCCGCTTTAACTGCTTACGGCTGTGAGCTTTTTCATCAATTAAGAATATGTATTCTTATTTCACCAGCTACACACACGAACACTCGTTGCACCTCACTGGACCTGTTACTAAAAGTTATGCTTCATTCACACAATTCAGCCTAACTTTTTCCCTACACCTCTTCCAGCGTTCACACCACAGTTTCATCGTTAGGTGAAATACACTACAAAAGCTCATCATGTTTTATTCAAAATTTCTTTACATAGATTCATACTAGAAAAGACGTCTCTACAATAAAATACAAATATATTATACACTGTACAAGGGCAGCCTCAGGTCTGGGGTGGTGGCAGTGCGCGCGGGGAACACCCAAGGACCCGCTTCACATACTCTAACATAAACCTACTTCATCCGTTTTCTATTACAATTTTACACTCTACTACTTTAGATTACGATAAAAATAAGTTGGAAATTGTTGAAGGTGCAATTAAATAAGAAAGATAGGAGCAAACGCTGCAGGTAAAGAAGAAAAACATATAAGAAACTAACACAGCAAAAAAGGGGGAAATACGGACGATACAATACTCAGTGCAGGGAATGATGTAGGTTAGGTTCGAGTGTGTGGAGTCGGGCTTACCTAGTCCTGAGTAACAGAGCATCTCATTACCTCCTGGCCACCACAGTTAAACGTAGCCAGAGCCACGCGGAAGCTCACCTGAATGAAACACATCGACTTTGATAAATAATAATAAACACCAACCACAAGATACGTTACAAAAATAAACATACACATCTGAGTTACATAAAAAAAGAGGAAAAATGGTCGAAGACACTCGACCCTCTGCCGCACTACATAAGGCTAATTATTGCAGGCATTCGTACGTTTTAAGACGTGCAGATTTCCATGCTAACATCATACACAAACATATGAGTAATACTTAATATGTGAAGTCATTCTTGTGGTTCATAATGCGACATATTGTCCACTTACAATATTATGATGATACTGACTGACACACACACACACACTATA
>JAUUDZ010437468.1:0-13325 GCA_032361705.1 Panulirus versicolor
ATTTTTCATGGCATAGTACCAATTACTGCAGATCGTCCTTAATTATGTCTGAAAACCTCATTATAGCACCAAATTCTACAGGTCGTCCTTGATTATATATGAAAAATTCATCATAGCACCACTTACTGCAGGTCGCCGTTGGTTTTCGAGGAGAGCCCCAGTAAAGCGCCAATTACTGTGGGTGTGGCAACATTTACCACAGACCGCTCTTGAATATCTCAAAAAAGCATCAGTATGGTGCCATTTACTGCAGATCGCCCGTAAATTTTATTGAATGTCTTGAAAAATCCCACTAGGGTACAATAATAACAACGTAATACTCATTGTGTGATCTTATATTGGTGATATACCATATGGCTACCCTTAATGTGTAGAATATTCCATATACATATGACTGAAGCTGTGGTAATGATTGCAGTAGACTTACCACAATAGTCTGCCTTTTCATCTACGCTTCCTGCAACAAAATAGAGATGAACAATACTATCTACAGTAATGCACATATCAGAAACATCAATTGCTGTTTATGATATGATCTCAGTTCAAAAGAATGATATGTTTTACACAAGTCGAACCGCAGGTCTACGTGGTGGCTGCTGAACCATCTGTCCACGAAGGAAAGACATGCATGATGATATATCACTGAAGAAATTATATAGATTTCCAAGTATAAGGAACACCAGCGAGCAATGAAACCACTCCTTTCCTTGAGTGTGTGTGTGTGTGTGTGTGTGTGTGTGTGTGTGTGTGTGTGAACTCCACTCATATATCAGCAAGGGAATGGGGATGACAAATTATAGTTTTTCTCAGTCTCAGAGTTAACTGATATAATTCTTTCTAAACACAAAAGTATGACTTTATAATAGACTCTGCGCAATTGCAAACTTACCCTACGCTAACAAAGTTCATCCTGCATTACATATCCTGTACATATATTGCACACTCTGACGAGATGGATTCCCACCCTCTAATGTAGAGGCATTGGTGTCACTGACAATATACTAACAGGGAGGTCCTGTTAGCCTGGCCACATTCCCCCACCTTGCTTTTGAGAGAGAAATCACAGCGGACCCCCAACGCATAGAGATATGTATCACTTCTCTCTCCGGGATCATTAGCAAGCGTATCTCTGAAGTGAGGAGGGAAGGGAGTCCAGGTTAGCTCGGCCCTAACTTGCTATGATACAACAACATTATTCTCCTCCAAATCAGGCATTCTAAAGACAATACGATGTAAAACTCTAGGATTCATCTCAAATGAAAAAATACGGAAAAAACTGTAGAACAGCATGAACGACTAAAGTTTAAAACGATCGGCTCATACGTAAAAGAAACATCCCAAAAGATTATGACACAGAAATGATGATAACGATGATACAGCTTGCAGAAAGTTTTGAGATCTCGACAGATGAGAAGAAAGGCGAGATAGTTTGTATGTTTGATGAGAGAAACTTGGATGTTCTGGCTATGAGTAAAATGAAGCTTAATGATAAAGGAGAAAAATGGTTTGGAAAAGTTTTGGGAGTTAAGTCAGGGGTTGGTGAGAGGAGCTAAGGAAGGAGTAGCACTACTCCTGAAGCAGGAGTTGTGGGAGTGTTTGACAGAGTGTAAGATAGTAACATCTTGATTAACGTTGGTAAAACTGAACGTGAATGGAAAGAGACGGGTGATCATTGGTCCTTATGCATATAGTCATGAAAAGAAAGACCATGAGAGGCGAGTATTTTGAGAGCAGCTGAATGAGAGTGTCAGCAGCTTTAGTGCACGAGATCGGGTGATTTGAATTCTAAGGTGAGTAATGAGGCAGTTGAGGGTATGATTGGTGTACATGAGGTACTTAATGTTGCGAATGGAAGTGGTGAAAACTTTGTGTATTTGTTTGCAAAAGAAGACTGGTGATTGGGAATACTTGACTTAAAAAGAGATACACCTAAGTATATGTATATAAGTAGGAGAGATGATCAAAGGGCATTATTGGATTACGCGTTAATTGAGAGGCGCATAAAAGAGAGACTTAATGGATGTTAATGTGCTGAGAGGGGCAGCTGGAAGGATGTCTGATCACTATCATGTGGAGGCGAAGGTGAAGATTTGTAGAGGTTTCAAAACAGAAGGCGGAATGTTGAGAAGAAAGTGGTGAGAGTAAGTGAGCTTGGGAAGACTTGTGTGAGGAAGTACCAGGAAAGATTGAGAGTAGGATGGCAAAAGGTGAGAGTAAATGCCATGGGGAGAGTAGTTGAGGAATGGGATGTACTTAGGGAAGCAGTGGTGGCATGTGCAAAAGATGCATATGGCATGAGAAAGGTGGGAGTTGGGTGATAGTTATAACTATTCTTGTTTTCACCACTTGGAATGGCCAAACTGAACTTCATCCATCTCTTATCTGACCAGAGCTGGAGCTTGTTAAAGTCACTAGTTGATTGTTACTATCTTTAATGCTCCTCTTATAATTTTGTTGGTGTATTCAGGTTCAGACCCAAGTCCTAACAGGTCATTTACATATGACAGGGGCATGCAAGAGTGGTTACTTTAACATCTGTGAAAGACTTCAAAGATGTTGGATTACATGCATTTAGCTTTGTTCCATAGTTATGGTACTGTAAGACTGTGATCCAACCATTTTTGTGTACCGGGATTGTGCTGTTGTTGTAAAGATCAGCCACGTCCAAGCCTGGCACAGGCCTGTGTGTGTGTATAGATCTTTTAGTGTCTTGTGTAGTTTAAGCTTGCCTGATGTTACTTATGAGAATTTAGTGTGGAAAACTTTGTTCAGTTGATATGTAAGAGTGATCTGAATGACAACATATAATTGAATCACCTGATGTAAATGAGAAGTGTTGAGATGGTGGTTAGATAGATAGCTGAATGACTAGTACATAATGGAATGAGAATGGGAATAGAATCTAATCTCCCATGTGGTTAGTTGCAGACACTTGTGTGTCTTGCTGAGGGTTGATGGTCACCTCCCACCAAGTCACATGACTTGTTGCATTGTGCAAGCCCATGTCCCTGCAGCTTTGTCAGGTAGAGAAAATGAGATTTTGCAGATGATTAATTTCTTCATCTATGCTCAGATTGCTCTAGAAATACAAAGTTGGTATACTTTCCCTGGGAAAGACTGTTTACACATTGCTTTTTATATCAGTATGTGGACTTGACTACTGATAAAGTAAAGCTTTGGTTAGAGGTAAGTTTTGGTCTACAGTGTGACTTGTGTCTTGACAGATGGACTAATTTAAAATGCTTTTATACTTTTGGCTGAATTATTCTTATTTACATTTTGTTATCTTGAACAGCACTCTTGATTATGTGAAGTTGATTAAATACATATTTTTATATTTTTTGAAAATTGATTTTGCAAAAGTGGGGCAAAAGCCTCACAAACTAGGGGAGGACAGGGATATGCACACTTAATATTCTGTGAATTTCATTCTCATGTTGTCTTTAAGAGATGATGTAACTGTGTTATCCAGACAACTCCTTTATCAGGTCACCTTGCTTTAAACTGTTACGGACCACATCAGTTTTGTAATTTGGTGTGAGTTAAGCGAGAAATAAGTCTCTTGTTGGAAGACTCATTTTCTGCAAGTTGTTTTGTTCAAAACAGTCTCATCATTTGTGAAGTTTGCCAGCTTAATTTCTTTCACCTAATACCTGGAAACATATTCTTGCAACTCTGAGTATAAGTGTAAGCTGGATTACAGGTGACTGGTCTCCATTCAGCTCTGGAATTTGATGTAGTTGTAATAGGATTATATGAAACATTTCAGGTTCAGTTCAGGTTGATGGCATATACTGACATGGATGATACTCATAACTGCAATTTAAATGATAGTTTTTAGAAACTGAGGACTCGCATTAAAAGAATTGTAATCAGGTAGAAGCAAATATTACTCTTGAAATTTAGCAGTCATAATAACAACCTGTTATGTTAATAAATATATTACTGATTTCAGTTTAGAGAGGCTGACTTAAGTCAGTTAATGGACTCGAAGTTGCGGTGTGTGTTTGAGTTACCAATGGATGCTGCTGCACAGGCACCACAGAACAATGTTGATGCTTCTCCAGCACCACAGCCACAGATGGAGGTGTCCAAGCCTTCACCTAAGGTAAGACACATTGATATCTGGTTATTTATATTTTTTTAGATGAAACTTTATATTTTCTCCACTCCACATTATTGAAGAGCCTATGCACTAATCCTTTTTCCATTTTCATGCTTTTATTACAGGTGCTTGTGATTGTTTACAAAACTTTAATATGACCAGATAGTTTACGCGTTGAATGTGTTGTCACAATGGCTGTGAGGTTTAATAGAAGGAATATTACGAGATAAGTGAGGTTTGGGGTAATAGGGTACTGTTTAACATTGGTGCAAGAATATGGAATGTACCACACTTCATTGCAGATGAGAATAACCTTTTCTTTAATTCATGTGAAGTGTAAGTAGAATGATGATTTTTATTTACAATTATAATTGCTTTCTAGTGGGGAGGCAGCCTTTGTGTTTCACCACTTTGTAGAAGTTTGATTATTTACAAGTAGAGAAAATGAATGATAGAAGAAGCTAAAAACTGAGAGTAGAGAATTGCTAGAAGAGTTGGAGATGTATGGAGGCCTTTTGTAGATGAAAAAATCTTTATGTAAAAACACTGCCTGAGGATTTTTTCTCATATCTTATATTTGGATGAAGAACCGTACTTTTTCAGTGATTGGGGACACATTAGTTAAGTGGAAAAGGGGTTGAAATGATGGATAATGTTTTCTTTAATTCATATGAAGTGTAGGTAGAATGATGGTTTTTATTTAGAATTAAAATTGCTTTCTAGAGGTGGGGCAGCCTTTGTGTTTCACTACTTATTAGAAGTTTAATTATTTACAAGTAGAGAAAATTAATGATAGGAGGAGGTAAAAACTGAGAATAGAGAAATGCTAGAAGAGTTAGAGATGTATGGAGGCCTTTTTTGGATGAAAAAGTCTTTATGCATGAACACTGCATGTGGAGGATTTTTTTCTCACATCTTATATTTGGATGTTTTTGCTCCGAGATAACATTCTCGCCTTCCACACATTTTTCATCGCCCCCAGAACCTTCGCCCCATCCCACACCCTGTGACTCGCTTCCTCTTTCATGGTTCCAGCTGCTGCCAAATCCACTCTCAGATATCTAAAACACTTCTCTTCTTCCAGTTTTTCTCCATTCAAACTTAACTCCCAATTAATTTGTCCCTCAACGCTACTTATTTTTATTTACTCTCAGCTTTCTTCTTTCACACACTGTACCAAACTCAGTCACCCACTTCTGCAGTTTCTCACCCGAATCAGCCACCAGCGCTGTACCATCAGTGAACAACAACTGATTCACTTCCCAAGCCCTGTCATCCACAACAGATTGCATACTTGCCCCTCTCTCCAAAACTCTTGCATTCACCTCCCTAACAACCCCATCCTTAAACAAATTAAACAACCATTGAGACATCACGCACCCCTGCTGCAAACTGACATTCACTGGGAACCAATCACTTTCCTCTCTTCCTACTTATACACATGCCTTACATCCTCCATGAAAAATTTTCACTGCTTCTAGCAACTCACCTCCTACACCATATAGTTTTAATACCTTCCACAGAGCATCTCTGTCAACTCGTATCATATGCCTTCTCCAGATCCATTAATGCTACATACAAATCCATCTGTTTTTCTAAGTATTTCTCACAAGCATTCTTCAAAGCAAACACCTGATCCACACATCCTCTACCACTTCTAAAACCACACTGTTGTTCCCCAGTCTGATGCTGTGTACATGCATTCACCCTCTCAATCAGTACCCTCCCATACAATTTCCCAGGAATACTCAACATTCTTATTCCTCTGTAATATGAACACTCGCCTTTGCCTTTGTACAATGGCACTATGCATGCATTCCTCCAATCCTCAGGCACTTCACCATGAACCATACATGCATTGAATATCCTTACCAACCAGTCAACAACACAGGCACCTTCTTTTTTAATACATTCCACTGTAATACCATCCAAACCCACTGCCTTGACAGCTTTCATGTTTTGCAAAGTTTTTACTACCTCTTCTATGTTTGCCAAATCATTCTTCCTGACCCCTCTCACTTTGCACTTCACCTCGATCAAAACACTCTATATCTGCCACTCTATCATCAAAGACATTCAACAAACTTTGAAAATTCTTACTCCATCTCCCTCTCACTTGACCACTACTTTTTTTTACCTCTCCATTTTCCCCCTTTACCGATGTTCCCATTTGTTCTCTTGTCTTACACACTTTATATACCTCCTTCCAAAACATCTTTTTATTCTCTCTGAAATTTAATTATACTTTCACCCCAACTCTCAATTGCCCTCTTTTTCACCTCTTGCACCTTTTTCTTGACCTCTTGCCTCTTTCTTTTATACATCTCCTAGTCATTTGTACTATTTCCATGGAAGAATCTTCCAGATGCCTCTCTCTTCTCTTTCACGAACAATCTTACTTCATCCCACCACTGACTACCCTTTCTGATCTGCCCACCTCCCACCTTTGTCATGCCACAGGCATCTTTTGCTTAAGTCATTACTGCTTCCCTAAATACATCCCATTCCTTCCTCACTCCCCTTATGTCATTTGCTCTCACCTTTCTCCATTCTGCACTCAATCTCTCCTGATACTTCCTTACACAAGTTTCCTTTTCAAGGTCATTTACTCTCACCACTCTTTTCCACCCCAACATTCTCTCTTCTTTTCTGAAAACCTCTACATATCTTCACCTTCACCTCCACAAGATAATGATTAGACATCCCTCCAGTTGCCCCTCTCAGTACATAAACATCCAAAAGTCTCTCTTTCACGTGCCTGTCAAGTAACACGTAATCCAATAATGCTCTCTAGCCATCTCTCCTACTTACATACATATACTTATGTATATCTCTCTTTATAAACCAGTTATTCCCCATTACCAGTCCTATTTCAGCACACAAATCTACAAGCTCTTCACCATTACCATTTACAATACTGAACACCCCATGTACACAAATTATACCCTCAACTGCCACATTACTCACCTTTGCATTAAAATCACCCATCACTATAACTAACACACTCACTCAGTTGCTCCCAAAACACTTGCCTCTAATGATCTTTCTTCTCATGACCAGGTGCATAGGCAACAATAATCACCCATCTCTCTCCATCCACTTTCAGCTTTACCCATATCAAGCTAGAGTTTACTTTCTTACACTCTATCACATACTCCCACAACTCCTGCTTCAGGGGCAGTGCTACTCCTTCCCCTGCTCTTGTCCTCTCACCAACCCCTGACTTTACTCCCAAGACATTCCCAAACCACTTTTCCAGAAACCTTAACCCTTGAGTTTCGTTTCACTCAGAGCCAAAACATCCAGGTTCCTTTCCTTAAACATACTACCTATCTCTCCTTTTTTCTCATCTTGTTTACATCCACACACATTCAGAAACCCCAATCTGAGCCTTTGAGGAGGAGGAGCACTCCCCGCATGACTCCTTCTTCTGTTCCCCCTTTTAGAAAATCAAAATACAAGGAGAGGAGGGTTTCTAGCCCCCCGCTCCCGTCCCCATTAGTCGCCTTTTATGACACGTAGGGAATGCGTGGGAAGTACATTTGATTGCCATTTCCCGCATAAGCAAGGTAGCGCCAGGAAACTGACGAAGAAAGACCCATTCACTCATAATCACACATACATACACACACACACACACATGTACACAAAAATATATATATACATACAAATACACATATATAAATATGTACACATTCACACCCACTCCCCTTCATCCATTTCTGATGCCAAACTGCCCCACAAGAAAAAGCATCACTACCCCCTGCGTCAGTGAGGTACCACCAGGAAACAGATGAAGAAAGGCCACGTCCGTTCACACTTATTCTCCAGCAGTCATGTGCAATGCACTGAAACTACAGTATCCTATCTACATTCAGGCCCCACAGAGATTTTTATGGCTTACCCTGGACATTTCATACGCTCTGGTTCAGTCCACTGACAGTATGTTGATCCCAGTATACCACATCGTTCCAATTCACTCTATTCCAAGTACACCTTTGACCCTCCTGCAAGTTCAGGCCCCAATCACTCAGAATCTTTTCCTCTCCATCCTTCCACCTCTGATCACAAAAGTATTGAAGCTAATAACATTCTCTGCAATAAAAGTGAAACTAAATCTTCTTTGTCAGAACTGGTTTCCATTTACCACCACTCTGAATTTTCTATTGATCAGAAACTCTTTCATCCACTTTCTAAGTTTTCCATTAACATTTTGTCTCACCACTTTCTCTAATAACACTCCATGGCTTAGGTGAAATGAGATGTTTGCTTGACCTACTTGTGGATCAGTTTTTAGAGGAGTTTCACCAATGATGATATCCTGCTGTAAATTGGTTTTTTGAGGTTTTGATTGGATTGTGAGTCAGTAAAAATTTGCAAAGCTTGCAAATAGTTCATGCAAATCTGAAGGATAAACATTTTTGCTTTGTTAATGTCAAATGCAATCCTCCAGGATCCTACACAACCCGTTCAGTAACCTAACCAACAAAAATTTCATCCTAAGTGACCCTGTTCTCTCAATGCATGAATATCCAGAAATATCAAATAAATACAAAAAACTAAGAGGCATGGAAAAGTCATTAAAACGTAGAAGTATGACTGCAGTGAGTCTTGTGGAGAATTTTCTGTATTCTGTTGGGGTTTCCATTCTCATGTAAGGGAAAATCAAAGGAGAAAATCTAGGCAAGCTGAATTCATTATGGAGTACTGTCCATGGTAGTACTACAAGAATCCTTTATCTCATTATGCTTAAGAACACATGAGGCCAAGGAATTGCCTTGGTCATGTTAACAAACCCTGTGTGCTTTTTCTGAAATAAAGCCTCAACAAGTAGATGGTTATTCAGGTGACTGGTTATGTAAAAGATAAACAAGTAAATTTAATGCAGAATCATATATGGCAACACTAAGCTACAAGCTTATAATAACTTGTGCTCCCATGGCCATGTTCACTAATATAGCCATTAACAAAATAACTATGAACTAGGCAAAGCTGTACAATTCTGGGCTCTGAAAAATTTCCGGTACTATCATAATTAAACTATTATCAGAAAAATTCTAAGCAGCCATGTCAGTTTCATGGTGGATGCTTACATTGTAATTCAGCTCTCCAGATAAAAGATTCAGCGATGAAGAGTGCATATTAATGAAAAAGCTCATTTCTAACTACACTTATGAACAATACCAGCATGTTTTCTTTCTACTGAAATAAAATGTGATATTTCAAAGTACAGGTACACCAACGATTTTCTGGCACTCTGGTTCCAAAGCCTTGCTGGATTAACCATTTTGCCAGACCAACTGTGGTCACGTGATAATAATTCATCAACACACCTCTAACCCACTAATCATACATCTCCCATGTGTCTAAAGTATACTATGGACTGCTGGAAATTTAAATTAAAGAAATATTAAATGTTTAAGCACCCTAAGATAGTTTGTCCTTAGATTGTTTGAATCCTGTGGGGTCTTCTTCGTTTTCTGTTGTTAGTGTTTTCCAGGTATGCATCGCCAGAATAATTAATTTTGTTTGCATTATACACCTACTCAGGACTGAGGTGCTCGTCAGCTACGAGTTTCACAAATTCATCCACATACTCGGCAGCTCCTTCGTGGTTTGCAGACCGCTTTTCTCCACACACTCTATTCATGGAAATTCCATGATGCTCCTTGAATCTTTGAACCCATCCTTCACTATAGTCATGCTCATATTGTAATTGAAGTTCTTTATGGAACAACTTAGCCTGGTCCATTATCATGTTACCTGACAAGTCCACTCCATCACTATGACGCTGTCGAAACCATTCCAACATCACTCGATTGTGCTCAGTACTCTTACCACCTTTCATAGTTTTTCTAATCATCATTTGCTTCTTGGAATTGCTGTCCACATAGAATTTCAATATTTTCTCCCTTTGCTTCTTTATATCATAACCAGTTGATGAACCAATATTACAGATGTCACAGCTTATGCACCAAAACACCACGGTCCATTTTTTTCAACAGTTCTACTTTATCTTGGATCGCTATGGACTGGTGTTTACGTCTGACACCACAAATGACACTCTCATATGTCTTAGAAGCCATAGCTAGGGTTAAATCTAAGCAAAATATGCTAAGAATCTCACAGAATTGTGGTATCACCACCAAAAAGTGCAGTGTTAAGAATGTAAATAAGTGCACCCTACACACAGAGCCATCTGTGGCTGCCCGGTAAACTAGTCTGGTGGCTGCAGTAATTTCAAGTTCCCTCACGTAATTTTGTCCAGACTAAAGGAAGTGCCAAACCATCAGCTGCCGGAAATTTGGTGGTGTACATGTACTATAATTAGAGCAATTTCATTAAGTGCATATGATAGGATGCATTCTGATTTTCAATTAATGACAAGAAGTTTTCACCCTATTTTTGTAAGCCTACAAAAACAGATATGATCAAACTATGAAGTGACAAAAAAATCAGTGAAAGATCATATCAATGCAACAAATACAGAGAAGGTGCAGTTTTCCTATGACTCATCAGTACTATACTAATTTTGGCCGGTACCTTCAGTCCCTATTAAAGTGCATTCTTCAATAGTCCTGGCAAACTCTCTGCTTGCAATTAAACTTTTTTTTTTTATAAACATGAGAAAACATTTCAGAAGACAAATACCAATGAAAATCCTACCTTCAATAAGGTCTTTTGGCAGGACAGGATTAGCTACTACATCTTGCTGACTGGCAGCCTGCCGAAGACCAGCTATCAGTCTGTTATATTCTTCCTGAAGTCGGTTACTATCTGATTCCTTTATTCTGCAAGAGACTGAGAATTAGGATTGTTTATCATATCACCACACTATCTTAATGAATTTGAATTATTTTCTAGTTAATCCAGATTCACAATAAAAGTGATGAGAGATGATTTCAACTAATTTACAGTGACCAATATGGCATAGGAATAAGCATGTCTTGATCACAGCCAATTTGGTTCAGAGAAAGAGTATGAGAAAAAGAATGAAATTAATTAGACATGCCTTTTAAAGGTGGAGAGGTTGTAAGAGGAAAAGAAAAAAAAAAGCAGGAAGAAAATACCACAGCTTTGCTATCTGAGAAAAGATGGTATCATATCATAGCAGTCAATCCTTAAGTGGTTGGTCTTCACACAGAATTCATGGGAAGTAGCAGCCATGCACATGTCACAGCTCCAGTCTGTAGTGACAGGGACATATGCAGACAGTTCAGATGAGCAATGGCTGAAATAATATATGCAAGACATGAAAACAGCAGCAACATCACAACTAATATAGAGAAGTGGCTGAAGTAACAGGAGGAGAATTAATATGATAAAAGGCTTTTGATTCCATTTTAGATAAGACAGAAATAGAGGAAGAGCTACCCAAGCCATTCAAGCAGTGCTCTATACTGATAAGAATCAAAGCCCTGTGGATATGGATTAATAGTTCACAAGAGAAACAAGCAAAACACCTATGCTATACCCTCAGCTATTGGGAAGCAAATGCCTAAGGCAACTTTGCAATCTATCTGGCAGTCTAAGTAATGTATCTACCTACCTATATTCCCAATGCCTCTTGTTCCCTATATGAAAACCTCCTGAAGGGATGGCCAAAAGATAAGTTGCTAAGCTGCTCATCTAAACACTGCTCCCAAGTATGTTCCATCTCTGTCACACCTTCCTGGGTCCTCTCCCCAATGTATTACCTCCCTCTCCCTTCCCAAGATGCCATTTCTCTTCCACTCACTCCATTTCCTTCTACCCTACTCTTGTATATTTTCAATGCCAACCTATTATCATGTGTTTCACTCAAGCATATCACTAAGCAAGAGCTTAAAAGACAAAAAACTACACCAAAATATGAGCTAAATTAGTAGGTAGTAGTTGGGAGGCAACCAATGACTAGGGAGGTATTTTACTAGTACCACCCACCTGGGTATCATGAGTTAGTGATGGGCTGTATGGTGAACCAGCACTTCAGCAGTTGTCAAGTTACACTCCTCTAACCGAAGCAGCTTTCTTTTCTTTCTGTCTCACCAACATATGGACTACTGGCATTCTGTCCATAAAGATACAATCTTTCCTTGTCAAACATAACACTTGACAACACTGTACTCACACAACTCATTCTTTGTAACTCTAGATTTTCCTTCAGTGAGCACTATGTGCTAGCAATGCACTTTGGCAAAATGGTAAGAGCAATAGATATAAACAGTAGGTAGGAACATTAGATATAAGTAGTGGGTAGGAACATTAAGGTAGAAGTAATCTGTAGGAACATTAGGTAGGAGCCTTTGGAAACAATGCACCAGAGATGCCCTCTGCTAGTGGCCTGTCAAGGGGGAGGCACTAATAAAGCTAAAAAGTGGCAATGCACTTCACCAATCATGGAGACCCTTTTGCTGTGGCCACCCCCTTTAGGGAGTTCCTAAAAGGAATCGGCATCAGAGATATAGTTAGCCAGATAGACTGATCGGATTTAGCTTTCTTCTTCCTACAACCAGTTCTCATTCTAAGACCAGGTGGACTTAAACCTCCACAAGAAATGAAGGAAATAGCATGAGCACTGTCTAAGGAATGAAAATGTTTATGACTCCTTTTACCAATCAAACCTGTGGCTACATGATCCATTTTTGAGATCTCAAGATCTTGATTGAAAGCTGTGGCCCATATATGGGCCCAACAGGGGAAAATATACTACTGTGTAACCATTTCCTAAGACATTCTAAAGCACTTCTTAGTTATTTACCCAGACATCAAGTAGATCTACAATTCATAATTTTGCACCAACAACTGAATTTCAGCTGATCTGTGGTGGCAGCACAAGATGGGTAAGGCTGTTTTATACAAAGCACATGGAATCTCTTGTTACCTTTCAGCCATGGCATCAGGATGATAATACAGTGGATTGCTAAATGCAGATGACATCAAGTGGAATTTGGGGAAAAGTGGTAAGGAATCTAATGATTGAGAACTTGATCTCTTTGAAGATAAAAATCTATTTGATGATAATAAAAAGAATAAGGCACAACAAAACTCTATATAACCAAGAAGGTGATGTTCAAGGCTGGGTAATTCTGAGACCTATCTCAGTAATGGAATGGGATGTATTTAGGGAAGCAGTGATGGCTTGCATAAAAGATGCATGTGGTATGAGAAGCGTGGGAGGTGGGCAGATTAGAAAGGGTAGTGAGTGGTGGGATGAAGTAAGATTATTAGTGAAAGAGAA